>JAOWBL010015912.1:0-36598 GCA_028564865.1 Zenarchopterus dispar | reverse complement strand
TGGATGGATGGATGGATGGATGGATGGATGGATGGATGGATGGATGGATGGATGGATGGATGGATGGATGGATAAATCCTGTCCAAAAATGAAAGAGAAAATATAAGAAGCATACAGATTAACTACACAAAGACTTCTTCTTCTTTAAACAGTTCATGTCAGGTCAAATGCATGTCCTGAACAGCTTTGACAGTTTCAAAAGAACAGAGGATGTTCTGAAAAGGATGTTTGTGAGAAGCTTAAGTGGAATAATGTAACAAGTTAAGAGATTTGGTTATCACAAGAAAATAAACTGTGGAAGTGATCACATCTTAACATCTTTCAGCTGTTCAAATGATAAAACATGTTGTGCTAGACAGAACAAATTTAAGAATGCTTTTTCTTAGCTCAGCAGAGTGGGATGCTGCATCCACATACTTCTGTTCTTTGCATCTGCTTTCTCCTCTTTTTAAAGTTTTTTTATGCCTTGTAAAGTCAACGGTAGATTGACTTTCCTGTTCAGGTACCCTAACTCTAACCCTAATTACCCCTTCTCCAGTCATCTGGTGACCTCTGTGGAGTCCTTCTGCTTCCAGGGCACTCTTATCACCCAGGAGCTCAAGTGGAAGGAGAACGTCAGCTCCCCCACTGAGCATGCTCAGTAGAGAGTGTACTTCCTGCAGCAGCTAAAGAAGACCTCCCGGTGAAGATGATGGTGACCTTTTACGCAGCCATCATGGACTTCAGCCTCACTTCTTCTATAACAGTCTGGTTTGCTGCAGCACAGCCCGGGAGGAGGCCAAGCTGCTTCATCCACTCTGCCGAGAAGGCGATCAGCTGCAACCTCCCATTTCCCCTGGAGCTGAACATCTCCAAGAGCCAGAGACAAGCAGCCAGGATCACAGCAGGCTCTTCCATACCCTGCCCTCTGGGAAGAGGCAACGGTCCATCAGGCCACAAGAACAGTTCTACCCCACTGCACTCAGCCTGCTGAACACCGTCCCAACTCCACCCGTTGACCCCCAACCCCAAACTCACAGTCACTTTCATTTACTCTACATGCCATCTTTTTCAGATTTTCACACTTTATTTTTCTATTTTTGTTTTGATTCTGCTTGTACCTAACACCACCACAAATTCCTAGTACTGTAAAGTCTTTTTTATTGTAGCTGGCAACAAAGATTTCTGATTATGATTTTGATCTGTGTGTGCCCCAAAACGGCTAAATATGCTGCTGACTAGTGGCTATGGCTTTAACAGTTCCCACATCTGGAAGGACAACCATCAATGCTGAAAAATACAGAGAGGTTTTAGAGCAACATCTGCTCCATCCAGACATCATCTGCCAGGGAAGACCTTGACTATTTCAGCAAAACAATGCTAAACCACATATTACATCCTTCACAGCAGCGTGGCTTCACAGGAGGAGAGTCCAGGTGCTAAACTGGTCTACCTGCGGTCCAGACCTTTCACCAGCAGAAAAAAAACATCTGTAGCATTATGAAATGAAAAATCCAGAACAAAGGTCCAGGACTGTTGAGCTGCTAGAACTCCTAAAACTGCAGCAGCTGGTTTCCTCACTTCCTAGATGTTTACAGATAGTTGTTAGAAGAAGAGGAGATAGTACACAACAATAAACATCACCCTGGTCCAACTTTTTACAGATTGATTGATGACGTCAAACTCAAAATAAGAAAGAATTTTCATGAAATCTTAAAATGTCTCAGTTACGTCTGATAGGTTTATGCTCTATTGGGAAAGAAATATGAGTGTATGAGATTTATCAATCACTAAATGCTGTCTTTACCTACATTTTACACATCATTTTAACTTTTCTGGACTTGAAGTTGTAGCCTATATTTAGAGGTGGAGGGAGTTTCAGCAAATTACAGCTGAGAATAAAAGGTTGCTTACTCTTAATTGGTGACTGGACTGACGGTGCAGGAGAAAAGTCAGCTGTCTCACTGGCTTCCAGCTGTTTCCATAGCTTCCAGATGTCTGTTAGACATGGCTGTTGTTGGCAGGTCTTTCAGCATCCAGCTCATCTTGTTTTTGTTTTTGTCCTCCTTAAGCCTCTGTCACAATGACCCGTACCAAAGGCTGCAAACACTCCACGAACCATTTTTAGACCATTTCCTACACCCTCCTTAAAGCAGCTTTCTAAGAATCCACCGTTCATAGCGCATTCCTAAGTTTGTGGCCAGGTTGATGATCATGTCCAAGATGTTTTACCAATGCACCACAAAAAGCAGCGTTGGAGGGACGACGGAGGAATACCTTAGGAATAACCTAAAGAACAACGCACTGTGTCCATGTAAGAATGGGGCAAGAACACATTAAGTTGTTATGGGGGGGGGGGCTTACAGCATTCCCATTAACACCTTTTGAACTGAGATGCATCATACAGCTGAAGTACATCATATGTGCATCACTCAGCTGCAGCCAAACAGAAGCAGCGACTACAACCACTAGATCTTTGTCTTCATCCTGCAGCTGCATCTATAGAAGGTGCAGCTGCGGTCCTGCAGCTGCAGGTGCAGGTGCAGCTGCGGTCCTGTCGCCATGATTTCCATCTAGAAAATTATAAACTCTTTCACGAATATTCCAGCATATGAAATCATCAAGACACAGATGTTTGGAGATACTGGACAGCTGCCACTTATATAGCCCGACAAAATGTGCGGGAAGCCCGAGGACAGGGGTCACCAACCCTGGTCCTCAAGAGCTACTATCCTGCATGTTTTAGATATCTCCCTGCTCCAACACACCTGATTCTAAACAAAGGTTGTTAACAGGTTGTCATCCAGGTCTGAACAAGTCTGTCAATGACACAGACATTTGTGTCATGGTGTGAAGAAGCAGGGAAACATCTAAAACACGCAGAACAGTAGCTCTTGAGGACCAGAGCTGGTGACCCCTGCCCTAGGATCTTCCGACCAACGAGTTTAGATTGCTGTGAGTTGTGCATAGGGCTCCCGAACAGCCACCTTCCGACAACAATTTTCGTGATAAGTATACTGTTGGTAGGTTCCCAGGCGTCGTTAGGTTTGGTTACACTTAACCCACCACCCTGTCAGTCAACCCACCAAGCCGTTAGGTTTAGGTTAGCAGCCTACTTAAAATGACAATATTTTGACAGATTTGGCCAGAATGAATATGAAGTAACATTAATGAGCATCACAGGGAAGTCAGCTAAGCTAAAATAGCTAACTGTGATTGACATCAGGTGGCTGTGTCCAGTCAGTTTCCAGGCTTGTTTGTTCCATCCATTTATAGCCTGGTACTGCCCAGTACAAGGAAAAACAGACTTCAAAAGCACTCTTCAGCAACCTGTTGATGACATCACTGGGGTGGGGGGTGGGGGGTCCAAACCTTATAAAACAGTCTATACTTTAAATTGCTAAAAAGATCATGTTTGTAGCATGTCGCATCTGGTCACTGGTGTCACATTCTTGTTTCTATGTGATGCGTTCACTTAGCTGTTTGGTTAAAATGGTCTTTAAAAACAGAATTACACATACGTATATATCACAGATGGTATTGACAGAAAAGCAGCCAGAGAGCCATCAGGAGAGCATTAGCGTCTTTATTTTTCATTATTGTTGCATAGGAAATGCATATCTTGCTTCCAGTAAATTGAGTCTGCGTGAACATGGGGTGGGGATGGACCTACAGTTCACCAGTTCAACAGAAACAACAGTTGCTGAAGAGGAGAAGTGGGACAAACAAAGGCAGTACCATAGAGTGACAACAAAGGGCGACATCACAGCTTTAGAACACATAAAATGGACGATGATGGCACCGTACATAACTAATGGAAACAGGTTAACACTGAACAACTGTTGACACCAGGTCGCTGACCTGGAGTGGAGGCAGAAAACGCCGCCATATTCCATAAAAGAGTTGTCGAGGCACAAGGTATCAGTCAGTTCTGCTGAGGATGAAGGTCAGGTGACTGTGGTGACAAGGGGATGATGGGATATGACGTATGATATGAACGTAGACTGCTACGGGTCACCGCCCACCCACCTGTGTGCAGGTTAAGATAAAGATAAAGCTCTCCTTCCTCGAGATTGTCGTGGCTTAGCTGCGCTTAGCGCCACCTCCAGAGGACCGGAAGAAAAGGCAACGAGAGAAACTTCATAAAAGCTAATCAGACCGATCGATTATGTCTATTGGAGATTGTATCAAACAATCAGAACATCAACAAGTGGAAAACAGGAGGGCAGTTTTAAAAACCATAAAATACGAGTCCCTGGTTTTAGTTTGGCTTGAAAGTCAACACAGTAATAAAAAATTCAACATGGACAATTATTCTATTCTATTCTATTCTATTCTATTCTATGCTATTTTGTTAAAGGACATTGCCAGTGTTTTGTATGTTACATTTAAAATTAATTTCCTTCATTTTACCTTTTGATGACATCTAATTTTTTAGACATTTTAGGATTAAATTTGCTCTAAACTTATTTTCATGTTTAGTTATCAATTTTGGGGCCAGTAATTGCTAACTGACTTGATAGATTTCCTCCACTTATTATCCTATGAAAACAAATAACAAAACAAAACAAACAAGAATTGCAGCTTCGTCTTTCACTTGCGAACTTGTACCAACTTTTATCAAATGGGTGGGGCCACTAATCAGACCATTGCAGATCATCAGCCATAGCAGATGGGAGTTTTTACGAAGGTGCTGGCTTCAGTGGCCTTCAATGGGAACCTGACAATATGGAAGCTCACCCCATCATTGATGTTCCTATTATGGAGACCAACAAGTGCTGAATATTCCGCTAAATGTGACAAAAGTTTATCTTCTTGAATTAGGTTTTCAAAACATTTCCAATTTAAAAAAAAACGACCCACTGCCAAATAATTTTATTTATTGAATATTTTACTGGTAGTCACTTCTGATTTTCTAGTCTGTTGCAAACCCAGTAGTTAAGAAACCTGCAGTTCCTCTATCACCCACTAGGGTCTGGATCCAACAGCAGCTAAATCTCCATTGACCTCCATGTTAAAATGTCCAACTTTATAACAGAAATAAACATATTTGCAGTCTGGTACAGAAACACCTTTGATCTCGGTACTTAAAGTTCACATCCATGACAACTGTACAGGGGAATTTTTTTCTAATGAGGTGGTCTTTTAATTGACAGCTGACTATAGCCAATGGCTATCTGTCACTTTAGCCTTTTAGACTTTAGCACTGCAAAGACTTCTGAGCTTTGAGTAAAGATCTAGCGTAATCAAACGATTTTAGAGCTAATATGGCATGTTGTGTTTTGTGTACCAAGAAACTCCTGCAAAAGGATCTGGGTTGTTTGGACAGGGTTCAGGGGTTAAGAATTAGATATTTTCAACCTTTCAGCTAAACTTTTAAGTTCTTCCGAACAAGGTTTCTTGTTTGCGATTCCTGATTCAAAATGACATAACTATTTTAAAATCTCAGTAGTCTTTACTGAACAGAAACAATCAGGGCTCAAAAATGATTCAGATTTGTCCCAGAGTCTCATGATTTTAGGAATCTAGAGGAGTTTTCCGTCAGAATCTGATTTCGAATGGTGAAACACCAAAACTAAGGCTGAACTCAGAGTTTTTACTGCAGAAAGTGCAGTTATTTTTTGTTGGTTTTGAACTGATAGCTCTCTCCTAGATAATAGTTTTATCTCAGAGTGGTCCTCTTTACATGGCTACGATCTTTGGAGTCTTATTATTAAACCTGCTGACAGGCTTGCGTTGGTAGCATGTGGCCGCTGGTGACAGTTTTCTGTAGCACGCTGCATTCTGACATGTTCACTTAGCTGTCTGGAGTTGGAATTGGGTTTTGTCTTGATAAAAATGGTATTTATAGAGGTAACAGATTTTTCCTTCTTTCGGTGTGCTACACTGTGTGATTAAAAAAACCCTGAATCCTGTCATCTGACCCTAGATTCAGGAGTGTTTGCTAGCAACAGGCTAACATTGCGTGCATATCAACCACAGCCACACCCACTAGGGCAGCAGCTGTACTTTTAACCTTTTAAATTTTGGAACTGGCAGTCTTAAGTTGCTTATTAGCTACGGATAAAGAAATTAGAAGATTGTGTCAACCTTACAAAAAGGGACAATATGTTTCCAAATCTTCAGTTAACATCTGATTCATAGTTGAATGGAAAAACTTGATAAAAGTGAAGAAAATCCTCAGCAGCAGTGAGCAGACACACTCAGTGGCATTGTCCTTTAACGGAAACAGCGAGGTCATCAGTAAAGTTTGTCGACCTAAAGTTTTCTGCCTAAAAGAGTCGCACAAGTCGAAGAAGCTGTTTAGTTTCAAAGAGCTGAGCTGCATCGACAGCAGCGAGTCGAATGCCGAGGAGCCACTGGAGGTGAGCTAGACGAGCCGATCGACCCCAGCTGGCCTGGAACGGGGGTGGGGTGGGGTGGGGGGGTCTCACAGGTGCTAATACCGCTTTCTTTTTCTAAACCTTTCTAATCCTGCTCATTTGAAGTCCTGGGGGTGGGGTGGGGTTTAGAGGAGGCTCCAGGAGGAAGTAGGGGGTGGATGGGGGGCTCCTAGATAATGCTGAGCGCTGCAGAAAAGAAGGCAGAGACTATCGATTGGAAAGAGGTGGGGGAGGATTCACCCAGAGCCATGCGGTGATTTCTCAGCCGGCTGGTCAATGGATTTGTGTGGGGGGGTCTGGGGTCCGGGTAGAGGGGTTGAGACCAGCTGGGTGGCTGCTGATGGTAACATTAGCTGGAGATTGTCGGTCTGAGACCCTGCGAGGCTGCAGCAGGCTGCTGGTGGCCCGGGGCAGTCCTCATGGAAGCATCGCATCTCTGACTTTTAATAAAAATAAACGAGGAAGAGTCCAGGTGGGGGTGGGATGAAGTTTGAGCCCTGGAGGAGGAAATAGAAGAGAAAAAAAACCCAAAAACAACAGAACATCTCGTTTTTATCATTTTTTTTCTCATTTGTCGTCTCCGTATGAGTTTACTAGGAGATTATGGAAGAGCATGCAGTTATATCTTATGATTATTGTACATTAGTTATAATCAGAGAGGCCTGACAGACAGCAAAGGCTACTGGTGTTCAGAAATGTCAACAGTTACAAACAATAATTCAGAAGAGCAGTATAATACAGGTTTTCACAGGCACTACATTTGATCTTTTTCAGTATATCATGTGGAATATGCTGGTTTCTTCTTATTTTTCATTTCTTTTGGAGATATTCGGTCTGTAGAAGCTGGGATCTGGAAGTAAAAGAAGGCAGAGGCTGAATTTTCACAAACCGAATCAAACCAAAGTCCACGCATGCACGTTAGCCGCGCCGCGTGCACGTCTGGCTGTTTCATTTTCAGTCAGTGCATAGTTCTCATGCAGATTGGACTGCTGTTGGGAAGCATGGTGGGAGTCTGTCTGGTCACAGTTGACCTCCATTAGCACTCCGTTAGTGTTCTGTTATCTGTTAGGGCTCAAGTAGCGCTCCATTAGCACCATGACTCAGGTTTACATCGGATGAAAGTCTCTTTGGAGGAGCAGTGATGCCGTGATTTAGCTTCAGCGTGTCTTGCTCCCTTGCCCAATCTATCATCTCTCTAAAATGACGCCATTTGTTCCCCGGCTCACGCTGGAGGAAGTCTTCCTTCCACTTCAGTTAGAGTCCAGGAGGAGGAAAAATACCCTGGTCTACTGCACAGGCCCGGTGATTTCTGGTTCCCACAGCGGCCCACTCTGAGGAAGGTCTTCGGTGGTCGGGATGGGTGTGTGGAGGCAAGGTTTTGGAGGATGGGGGTGAAGTTTCAGCAGAACTATTTGGAGAAATGTGACAACGACAAAGGCATTAAAGCCTTCATTCAACCCTGTTTCCTGATGGAACAGAAAAATTCTTCAAATCCAAAAGTGAGCCGTTGAAGGCAGGAGGGGGAAAGGGTTTGACAGCTCTGGGTTGTGGTTCTGGGTTAAGGTATTCAGTCAAGATTCTGGATTTTGGTTCTGGATAATGGTTCTAAGTCAGGGTTCTGGGTTGGAGGTGTATGATTTCTGCAGCCAGCCAGTTCTGAGCAGAGGTTGATCATTATTAACCGCTTTTTTAAAAATCCACATGGCCAATGTCTGGAAATACCTCACTGATTAACAACCAGGCGTCCCTGCGGGGAGTCCCGTGTGAAACACACAAGATCCTGCTCCTTGGTTAAAGAGTTTGAGCTGCGATGGACTGAAGACCAGAGCGTAGCCCGGCTTTCCCCTGTTGACAGCCTGGATGGAGATTCTCATGACCCTGAATGGGGTATAAGTGGGCGCAGATCATATATGAACGGATGCTAATTTCTGAACTTTTTTATCTATCCTATGAAGAAAAGCAAAAATTGGCCAAATGATTTCGTCCAAAAGTCCTCATTGGTGTCGGCCTTGCCCATAGAGAAACCCCTGTCAGTCCACCTGTAATTGCAATGTTTCAGCTCTGTCTACATTCTCATTCTTAAACTTCCCATTAAAGTGTGATCGGAGCTTCTGCTTAATTTCAAGAACATTCCTCCAATTTAGGTAGAAATCTGACTTTTGGTATGATAGGAATGGCATCTGCACAAAGCTTTGTTACTGTCTGAGACACTGTAATTATATTAAGTTCATATCAGCCCTGACTTTTGAGAGGTTTCGCAGACAGCAGAGTGTTTGGCCCAAACTTGGCCCATATCTGCAGTTTTCTTTGGCCTGAATTTAGTTTTGACTGAAGGAACTGATTCAAGGTGAGTGTGGCTGTCTAAACTTGGCCACATTTCCACTAGACATGCACCAAATCTTAATTTTCTTTGGGTCTTTGGGCCACACCATCTGTTGTTACCCATGTCAAAACTATGAAACCGGCCAGTGGGTACTGCACAAACTCAGAGCTGTTTCTTATGGCTTCAGATCACCTGATGGTTGATGAATTGAAATTTAATCATTAAGGGGTGCCAACTCATAAAATTAAGCACAACGTTCTAAAAGATGGTATATTCTTTACCCATCCTCCGTTTCCATGCAAAATTTCAGAATGCTTTGCAGCTTGAAATTTCGAGAAAAAAGCTGTAAAACATTATCACCTTTATAGCAATTCATTGTGTGATGTTTATGCAATTTGCAAAAGAAAAAGAATTACTAAAAGGTCTAACAGAAAACAATAGGATCATGATTGGACCTCTATTATCCATCCATCCATCCATTTTCTATACCCATTGGTTCCTGTACAGGGTCATGGGGGTCCGCTGAAGCCTGTCCCAGCTCATTAGTGGTGACAGGCAAGGGTACACCCTGGACAGGTCGCCAGTCCACCACAGAGAGCTCTATTATTTAGCCATAATTTAATGACCCAAACATGATTCCAACTTTAAATGGGTCACGAGTCTTAGGACTACCATATACAGGATTAATGGTTTAATTGGGTTTAGTCGTCAAGAAATCGTAGTTCAAGTTTTATGATTTCATAGGATTCCCCTCCTAGAGACTGTGATGATGTCACCCACTCTAAAGTTTACTCTCATATCCCCCCAAGGTGCAGGGAATGGATGCTCAAGCTCCTACGCAACACTACTACATCTGAGGTCTGGAAGACCTCCTAAACTCTTGTAAACAACACTCTCCCTCACCTGTCATAAGTTTCAAAAAAGTACTGTCATAAAAAGTACATCATTGCATTCAGGAAGGGCTTCTACTGCTGACGGTTCAAGAGTTTTTTTCTTTGTAACTTAGTTTTTTTCTTTTATTTAAAACAAAAATCAATAACTTTTAGCTTCCCTTCACAACTTGTGGAGCCCCTTTCCTC
Source organism: Zenarchopterus dispar (assembly GCA_028564865.1). Lineage (NCBI taxonomy): Eukaryota > Metazoa > Chordata > Actinopteri > Beloniformes > Zenarchopteridae > Zenarchopterus > Zenarchopterus dispar. Next base: position 26,834 of record JAOWBL010015912.1, on the reverse strand, counting down.
TTGGAAGAGAGGGGGTGGGCGGGTGGAGGTGGGGGACACATACCAATGTTCTCAGTCTCATCCTTCTCTGTGCAGACCTTTATATTTCAAATTATAATGTCTAGATGTTAGTTGTTTTTTAGGAAGTAAACAGGACAACAGGCAGCACCTGCACTGGCACCCCTACAAAATTTCAGCAAAATTTTCAAGCTTCCAATCTGATAACCCGCAAAAAATCCAAACAGCTCTGAGTTTATTAACCTGAGAGCAAGGAAACTGTGACAGACATTACTTTATATTTTCAGATGATGCAAAGGGCCAACGATCAAGCTGTCCATCAGCACAGCAAGGAGAAGATTAACCGATCATTAGCGTAATTGATCTGCCCATGTAATCACGTCTTTGAAAGCAGAAACTTCGATCATACCGTCCTTCATCGTCGCTCCTCGGATGCATGAAAGCGATGGGTATTGGTGGATGTAAGGATGGACACAGATCAGAGTGAAGCTCTGGGCTTGAGGAGGAGAAGGAGGAGGAGGCGGGGGAGGTGCTGGGTGAGGAGGAGGAGCAGTGAAGAAAGAAAAAGATGGAAAAGAAAAAGAATCATGTTGCATAATCAAGCTGTTTATTTTCCTGCATGGAATGATGAACACACAAAAAAATAAAAAATAAATAAAGATGCCGAGATGCATTTCTAGTTGGGGCATCCTTTGGCTGGCTATGTCTCCGGCCTAAAACTAAACCTCTTCAGATGCATAAAAAAAGCTTACTTTTCATAGCAGATTTAGCTTCAAAAACATACAGCATACTGTCACATCCATTTACAATGGTCTCATCACCACAGCGCCCTAAAGAGCAGGAATAGGCTAAATCATCCACAGAAGAAATGATCATAAATACATACAATAAAGAAAATAAAAACAGGAAAATGAGGAAACAGGAAAGTTTTCAACTTAAATCCAGTTTCCAGAAAAAAAAACAAAGTTCTAAAAGTGGCCTCGATACAAACAATCAGTTCACAACACTAGTTTTCCTCATTTGATCAATGTTACAAAAGTCCTGCATTATAAAATTGGGGAGCTTTAAAATCAGTGTAAAGAATAAAACTATACAACATAGAAATGCGTCTGAGGCCCTGTGGCTCCGCCCCCTTATCTTCGCTGCCGCAACAAACTAAATCACACACAAAACACGCTGCCCAAACTATTGCTTTTAGGTACTTTTTCCACTTTTTGTTTACTACAAACAGTTTTGTTCTGATGTTAGCAGCCCAAAGTTGATGATTAGGTACTTGGCTGCTTCTTTTTTTTTTCTTTTTGTACGTGCAACTTTTTTATTTCATTCCCTTCCATCTTCTGAAGCCCTGGAAATTGTATTTTTTTTTAAAGATATTTTAAATACTTTTTAAAAATGTATGTCATATTTAAGCCTCGTTTCCACTCATCTTTTGTCTATACATATTGAAATATGAAACATGCCCCCTGGTGTTCTAAGCAAGGAAATAGAGTTGATCGCGGACGGGTAGGGATAATGCTAATGCTAACTGTGCTAATGTTGCTAACTGCCATGACGTAAAATCTATTCTTGTAACTGCTTACAAGAATATTTGTAATGGCTTGTTAATGTCACTATGTAGTCAAACAACCGAAAGAAGTAACTTTTGCAAAAGCCTGCTAGTTTTTTGTTTTTGCTGTGCAAGCTAGTGTTGAATCCTTGCACAGTATGGCAAATAATGCTCTGAAAACATTGGAAGGAGTTTTGCAATCACTTCACAAATACTGCAGTTCCTGGACGTATCACATGAGTGGAGAGAAGCTGGTGGAAACGAGGTGTTAGTGCAGAGAATTAATGCCCAACAAGGCTGAAGGAGAGGCAAGAGCAAAGACGGAGAGAAATATGTGCCACACAAGTGGAACAACCATAACAGCGTCATGCCACCGTCCTGCCGCCATCATGCCACCTAGTGGGCAGTGAGAGTGCTGGGTGGGGCTACGGCTCATCTGAACTGGTTTCCCTGTGACGGGATGAAGATGAAGACGCTAGACTTGTTCAAGGTTCAAAGAGAGACCTCGACATTGTTTCAGAGCGAGTTTAGGACCCTGAGCGCCGGCTGCAGGGCTTCACCATTTTCAGGGACTGACCACGGAGCAAGACAGCAGTTATGTGCACGCTAACTTTGGTTGAAAGTCAGGACGAAAGGAAAATGAACAACGTCAATGATATAAAACAAGTCTGAGTGCAAGCAGGTATTGCATATTTTATGTCCTTGTTACTCGTATCTGCAAACAAACAGAGCAAAAGTGAAAACAGGAAGATGGGAAAAAAAGGGGCCGTCTTCGCAGGGGACGAAGGAGAGAAATAACAAATCTACTGGGGAAGTTCTGCAGGTCGAAGGTTAGGCAGATGAGCACCATGTCTGCTGAAATGCCAATGTTTTCATAGTTTGACACATTAAACTGATGGAACTCCCTACAATGCTGATTACAGGGACAGGTCGATTGTTTGTTGTCTTAAATTGAAAAGTAAATGGTGTAAAATGAAGTGTAAATCTAATAAAACCATATTTTAGTCACAACAGCAAACAAATGTCAAAGTGAGACATTTTCATATTTCATAAAAAATTTTAGCTAAATTTGAATTTGATAGCATTATCATGTCCCACAAAACAGACGTCATGGGCAACAAAATGCTGGAAAAATAAGTGGCCCTGAAAAAACATGTGGAGGAACATCTGGTAGGTAAATAGATCAACTGTTAACAAGTCGGCGAGAGTCAGAGTCGCTCAAAAGTAAAGGTGTACAGAGGTTCACCAATCTGAGAATAATTGTCAACAAATGGTCAAACAGACCAACAAAAATGTATTATTGTACTGACAAGAAGGTAATAAATTCTTGTTATACGTATGTGTAAAATCTTCTACTCATTTGCAGAATATTAAAAATGCTAAGATAGTGAAAAACCCCAGTAAACCAGAGTCAAGGCTAACAACAAGACCTTCAAAAACAGATATGGAATAATTAAAGCAATCCCAAGGAGTATTTTTATACTAACAGTTTGTATTTTATTTGAATGAATATTTGATTAATTTAGGACACGGCATCTCTAATATTGGCAAAAATCACTCCAAGTAACACTGGACTCACTGTCCTGACCGTGTCTCTCAACTCCAGCCCTCACATCCTCACTGACAGTCAACAATGGCTATAAGAACAAGCCAGCTTACAGAGCTACAGAGAACATCTTGGAGTAGAAAAGAAAGAGACTCAATAAAAATGACAGAAGAAAAAACGAAAGGCTGAAGTCAGATGTCTCTTGTAAACACAGCCTTCTTATCTTTTTTACGATGTGTCGCTGCCATCTTGAGAGCTTCCTCCATTTAGACATTTCATGTTTTCTAATGTGACTAAAATATGAGTTTATGGGTTCTGCTTCACTCTGCTTTTATTCAGAAGTTTAATCAACTTTTCAATGAGTGGTACACTTTGACGCCCAAAGCAGAACTCTTGTGTTGATGACGAAGAACAGGAAACCATCTGGACGTGCCCATCTGCACTCTTAAGCGTTTGTTTTCTTCTAAAACAGTTACCTACAGCGCCCCCTGCTGACCACAACCCAGCTAATGGAGACAAGGCTAATGAAGGATTCTACCCATCCATCCATCCATCCATCCATTTTCTATACCCACTGAATCCATTTCTGGCTCACGGGGGTCTGCTGGAGCCAATCCCAGCCCATTGCAGGCGAGAGGCAGGGGTACACCCTGGACAGGTCGCCAGTATAAAGAATTTTACATTTTTTGATTCAGATCATTCAGAAAATTCCAGCATGGTTAAACATTGACCTCAGAGATCCACAGAGTTGGTGCTCAAGTGACTGAACCTCACCGTCTGTTGGTTGCGGTGATGATGATGATGGATCCGATTACAGCTGGTTTTACCTGTGAGGTATCTCCAGGTGGGGGAGGTGCACATAGCAGAGCCAATACTCTGGCGTGGAAAAACATTAAGAAACTCAGCCACTCCACGCTGGATCTTGCTTGGCCTCCCAGGATCAAACCGTTAGCTCAAGGCACATTGACGAGGAACACCTGATTACGTGCAACTCGTTACCAGACGGATAAAACAATAGGAGACCTGATCTGTTGTTTCAATAAATGGAAGGAAAAGAAAGGGACATCACAAGAATGGAGGGAAAGCTGAGAAGCTAAGACGAAAGCGATAGAAAAGGCCTTGACGGGGCCGAAGAAACCGACGGCTGCTGGGAGTGCCTGGTGTTGGGTTTACAAGAGTGTCTTTATCTCTTTAACTACATCATCTACGGAAAAAAAAACTGTCACTAACACTAGAACATGCAGATTTTTTTTGTTCTTTTTTTTAATATCATTTTCACTTAAAGTCACTTTTCTTCAATGTGGGATAGTTTTAGGTGTGTGTGAGACTGTGTTTATATATTCATATACTTATATTTATATATATCAATAGAATAGTAAAGAAAACTGAAGCTCAATAAATGTCAAGTTGCCTGTGGACACAAGCTTCCAGAATTGCTCCGCCTCTTCATCACTAAACCACACCCCCTGATTACCCTCTCTTGGCCTATTGGCCGACTATAGGAAGAAGTGCTGGGGATAGCTGGGCCTTTAGGAGAACCCAGCCAATCACAAGGAAGCCCGTTGCCAGGCGGATTATCTCACCAGCAGAGGAAATACAATTCTTTTCCAGCTTAAATTCAAGTGAATCTCCTTGAATTTGAGTTTTTTTTAAGAAGTAAAATGAAGTGCTCAGTAAAATAACTTAATCGCTTAGCATTTTTTTTTTGTTTTTTTTGTTTTAAACTAAACAAAGAGCAGACTTTGCTGCAAGAAAAGGATTAAAAACTGATTGTTTTAAATGATATTTCTTAAAGGGATTATCCTATCAAACTAAGAGCTTTACAAGATGAACAAACAACAATTACTAAACAATAAAGTGAATACAGCTCCCCATTTGTTTCACAAGGCTGAGGGTTCTAGTTTTATGCTGTTGTTGAGTTTTTTTCTACCCCTGTATTTTAGAGTCCCAGAGGTGTTATTGGACTAGGAAGAAAAATATATATTTATATATACTTTTCAACAACTGTTTTCAACAGGCTATCTTACAAAGATATTTAACTATCCAACACCTCACCAACAAAATTGCACTTTCCTTATGATCGATATTCCACCAGTAAAGTTTTAGTCGCTCATCCCTTTCCTGCCTGCCTGCTACTCCGGACACCGGAGCTTTCTGCCCCGGATACCGGAGCTTTCTGCCCCCCACCCTTTGTGTCTTCGCCCAGACTGGTGGATGGATAGAGGAGGAAGAGGAGGGGACCAGCTGAAATGGTAGTTGAGAGAAGAAAAATCAATGAGCCATGAAGCGAAAGCCCCCACAGAAACGAGCTTGAATCCACTGGCGTCCAGTTGCATTGGCAAACTCTCACCCGACTGCCCTCCTTGCGCCCCACGATGCTCCAAGTGAAGTTCATGATATTGAAACAGGTGCGTGTTCACTGGTGCTCGCACCACTTCCTATTAGCTTCTCCCATCAATCACTGTTCGATGTCTTTGGGGTGTCAACTCGTCAGTTATCGTCAGAGTCCATCCCAGGAAACGTCTGAGGGTCTGTGTGAGTGTTGGAGGTGTTAGTATGTGGTTTCTGACAACAGAACATCCAATCTCCATCCATCGCAACCAACTACACCGACCCAGGCTGCAGAGGTCCAGCTCAAAGGCTTGGTCCAGAAGTGTGAGCCTGGTCTGATGGGAGGGGGTATGAGGGTGGATTTTGGAGTTACAGTTTGCAGGGATGGTGGTAAACGTCTGCTGGAGCCATGCTGATGCTACTGAGTCTCTGTATGGCGCTGGTGGGGGCAGAGTCAGACACCGGGGTAGGGGTGACTGGGGTGATTGGGGCAGGGCTTTCTTTCCCAGCTGGCATCAAAGATCAAAGGTGGAGGAGGATACTGCAGCGGTCACGTGTTCAGGTGGGAGGAGGCATCTTAAGAGTCCTTATCCCAGGTACCACTGCAGGGACAGAAAAAAGAGTAAACACATCTCATCATTGTGGGTCCAAGAATTATTCAAATCATATGGAAATTAATTATAATGATGCATTTGAAACAAAACATAAATGATCCACATTTAGAACGTATATACATTGATATTTATGATTAAAAAGTTTTCACACCTTAGTTTGTTGAAAAGTTTACAATCATTTCAAGTAATTACCATTTTAGGGCTGGTTTAATTTTTTTTTTTCCCCACAGAAAGAAATTCAAATGTACTAAAATTAGTTGTTGCACTCTGCAACACTCTGTTTGACCTCCCCTGCACTAGTGAACCTAGTGGGTTCACTAGTGCAGGGGAGGTCAAACATACATGTAAAATCTTCCACTTTTATAGCTCATATCTGCTTGGATTCATGTCATAAAACCTGAACCCTCTAAGAATCCATTGCCACCATTTTTTGGACCAAGACTGATGTTCCTGTTGAGGAACAGGGTTTTAAAAGAGGAATGTTTAGACGGACTGTTACTAAATGTATTCATACTTGTCTCATTGAGAATTTTCAGGAACCAACACATTTATTTGATATAAATGTTAATAAATGTATTCATTCCTTTCAAACAGAACAGTTTTTGGTTTGTTTTTATCAGTGATGTCTTCAGTCTGTTGTAGTGCCCCCATGTGGAACACCTACACTATGGATGTTTATACAAGGACATATTTCAGGAATGATGATGAATTTGGATGATCAACGCGCCTATAGAAGTTCATAAATCTACATCACTTCAGTAAATATGCAACCAGAATGAAAAAGCAATTGTATGCTTTGCAAAATGATGGCTCTGTATAATTTTTCTGAGTGTTTTTTTTTTTTTTTTTAGAGTTAGATAGCAGAAACTGAAATTCTTTTATGTATTCTTTTATGCTTTTGTGTTAAAGAGATCATCTTAACCATATTACCATCTGTGGATTCCTAGCCTTAAACCACTAATGAGCTAGTGGATCTGGATGTATTGGCAAGCGACAAGCTAACAAGCTACAGACTAAGAAGCAACAAGCTAATAAGATAGAGGCTAACAAGCGACAAGCTAACAAGCTACTCGTACAGATTAAGAAGCTACAAGCTAACAAGTTACAAGCTAATAAGCTAAAGGATAACAAGCTACAAGCTAACAAGTTACAGATTAACAAATAACAAGCAAATAAGCTACAGGCTAAAAAGCTACCATATACTGTATAAAACAATGAACGAAGCATTCAGTCACGTGACCCATTGGTTTCTTGAGACCAGTTTTGAAGCCCGATTTTCTTCTTGCAGGGCACAGCCATGTTGCTTCAGAAGCCGATGTCAATCAGTTAGCTTTGTTTCCAGCTCCTTCAGATGAACCCCACCAAAATAGCTACAGAGCTGCCATCAGACATTTACACTTCGATATACAGTTTAACATGTTGACTCAATTACAAAATCAAATATGACCGTCATGTTTGGCTGACATTGCGTTAATATAAATATCTGGTTGCTTCACTAGGTGTGGCAGCATAATGATTACAGATGAGTAAGTGATAACGGCTAGCTATTGGCTGAGCCAACTGTTATAATGCTTTATTTAAACGCTTGTACCATGGTACAAATATTTCACCCTTCTTAGAGCTGTGATGGATGTGAAATCAAATGAATGAGACCAAAACAGCTTTTAAACTAGGTTGTCAGTATGCTTATAAACATGGGAGTCAAAGGAGTTAGTAAATGCTAGTAAGCTACAAGCTAAGACTATGTTTGCATTGACCACAACAGCCACTAGGGGGCAGCATTTGTGCTTTTACCTTTGATTTTTTTTTGTGATTGACCAAGTCACAAATTTCCTCAAACACAGATCTGTGTGTTGGTGTGTGCGCATGTATGCACCTTCCATCTCTGATATCGCTGATATCGATTTCGTTATGAAGTCCATCCCCTCGTTACATCATGTCTGGATTCCAGGGACGACCAGACGGTCCAGGACGTGACTATCATAGCCAAGACACCCCTCCCCCCATCACCCCTAACAAACACACACACTTTCATCCTCCATACTGCTCTTCCTCCATTTCTATCTTGGAGTTCTTCTCCTGTTCACACATATGCTACTACATGCACACACACACACACACACACACACACACACACACACACACACACACACACACACACACACACTCTTTCTCTCTTAAAAAATTTACGCACAATTTAGAAAATGTGTTGCAGAGAATAAAAGGTGAAAGTTGAACTACAACACACACTCCTTCCACTTTGTGTGTGTGTGTGTCTGTGTGTGCTGCAGGGTTTCTCTGCTCTCAGACCTGACTCGTTGTAATTCTATTGCTCCGAGTGTGTGTGTCGGTGTGTGTGTCGGTGTGTGTTGGGTGATAGAGGAGAAGACTGGAAGGTTAGTTTTTAATCAATACAACTTGCTGACGCTGGGACTTTTCCAGCTCGCTCTCTCTCCCAGCCTGTGTGGGTCTATGTCTCTCGGCCCTCTGCACTGCAGCTCCTCCGTGTGTCCTGAGAAGACTCTGAAGATGAAACTCACCGGCCAGACAGAGTTTATGTGTGTGTGTGGAGGGGAGTTGATGCTGATTCAGACTGTAGATACAATCATGTCCAACAATAAGCACCCTCGCTTTTCTTTTTATGTAAAAACATACTAAAAGATCATCTGATCATAGTGTGTTTAAGTATTAAATCTTATTTTCAGCATAATATTGTATTAAATGAAGCCACAAAGACAAAAAGAAAAATTTCTAAGGGCAATCCTAAGTACCCCAGTACTGTTTTCAGAAGATTTAAGAGTTGAGGCCAGGTGCTGTTGATCATAATCATTGATAAAGTGATCATCAGCAGGTGTGCAGACCTCTGGAAAAGAATTCAGATGCGTGTTAACAATACCAAGATGGAAAAAAAACCTCTTCTGTCTAAAACGGGCATGACTGAGGTGCACAAAACTGCACTTGAACAAACCTGGAGACTTCTGGAGCAATGTCCTGTGGACAGATGAGACCAAAGTGGGGTTGTTTGGTCTTCAAATTTGGCCTCAGAAGAACCATGTTTGGAGAAAACCAAACACAGCATTTCAGTAGAAACACCTCATTCTTACTGTCGAGCACGGCAGTGGAAGAATGATGATCCGGGGTTGCAAACTTGAGAACATCTGTCTGACAGCTAATGTTTGACTAAAACGAACTAAAGTTTCTCCACAAATGTGAGACACCCCCTAATAAAGTCAAACATGAAATGACTTCTTCAAGTTTCCAGCAACGTTTGAGTTTTATTTGGTTGGAAGCAGTTGAGTGATCTCAACTATGAGCTGGGAGCAGTCCAATAGTATCTGAGTCCACGAATAAGACTCCAGTACAATTACAGGTTTAAGAACTTGTGACTTGAGTTGGACTCATTCTATGCAAAATATCATAATGATTTGGCATTAGATAATATCCACATTAAGTTTACGATTGATTTTGTGCAGATCCCGGTTCCTAGGTGTCATTGGTTCATATCAAACTGGTTCATGAACAAGCTAATATCTGCCGTGCTTTCAGTGATTTCTGGGTGGGGGGTGAATTTCTTTTTGTACCACGTCAGGAGAGTTTTCAGAAATTCAATTTTTAAATTAAATTAAATTATTTAATTTAGTTCTAATAAGATTGACTGACAGTCAGGTCGGACATGGACCAGGCAGGATCACTTCCTCATCTGTAATCGTCATGCTACTGTGCTGAGTGAGGTAATCAGTAGTTTGTATTAACCCAGCGTTGGATAAAAGCAGCCGCCATTTCTGATTTACATCTGGATATTCTGCTATAAACGTCTGGCAGCAGCGCTGCAGATATTTGGGTGGAGATCGACTGAAAGAGCTGCTAGCTTCTGATAACTATGACTGGCAGACGGTGGACATGTTTTCCGTTGGTTTCCTGAGCAGGGAAAAGAGCCTTCAGAAACTTGTGGATGATGTCATGGATGCTTCTTCTGTTTTTTTGTGGTTTGAACTTACAACAAAATCGTCTTCTGATAAAAACAATCATCATTTTTACTACAACGGTACAGCGATCAATACATGAGTGTGTCTGTCCTGTTACCATTTTCAAGGTGAAACTCCACACTCACACAACAACTCACATAAACTGTGTGTGTGTAAATTGATAAAATGTTGAGTCAGGACAAATAAGTCTGAGAGAGACAGAGACACTAACAGAAGTGCCTGTTGCAGTGAAGGAGGTCTTGGGCAGAGTTCTGGACTGAGATCAAGTGGGTTTGGACTGGAAGTGGATGTAAGGGGTTTGGACTTGATTAGCTGGGGTTTGGATAGCATTTGGGCTAGAATCAAACAAGACTGGCACCGGTAAAACAAAGACTGGACTAGGTTTGATAGGTGTTTGATTGGGGTTTGACCTGGAAATGGAGACTCTGGATGGTTTGGATGGGTTTTGACAGGGTTCTGAAGAGGAGATGACCTCTAAACCTTTAGTGTTTAGTCTGGTTGAAATTCATACAGGGTGTTGATGAGCTATAGAATGACTTTGGTTTGGGTTTCAACAGGGTTCTTACCTGCTCTGGACCAGGTTTAGATGTGCTTAAAGCAGTTTTTGTTCTTTGTGACACTAAAAGGACATTCAGCCTCGTCATCTATGAATCGAAATAAATCTAAACAACCATTTTGACTGAAATGCGACAAAGTTGAGCAGAACCAGACACCTGGTACAGGTCCACCTGTCTAAACCAGACCATAGTAACTTGGACCATCCAGCCATCAGGTTCCAGTGACTTGAAGTTCTTCAACTCAAAGTCGATATTAAATCCCCGACAGAGCTCTGTGATGCCAACTCTGTTTTTCTAGCTCTGTCTCCGTGGACAACCATCACAGTTGCCCTTGGCAACCAACAAGTGTAACCGACCCTTGTGGGCGTGAAGCTTAGCCCAAACAAAGCCAACCCCATCTGCCAAAAAAAAAAAAAAAAAAAAAGCAAACAGACTGTCCTGTTGGTCACCATGGCGATGGAGGAGGTACTGTTGATGGTTGATGGTGGAGGTGTGTTTCCAGGGGGGAATTTTAAAGGAGGGCTTATGTAAATTTGTATCTTGTCCCAAATACATTTTAAATGTTCGTATGTAAATGGAGCCTCAGGAACATTCAACCCAAAAAACATCAAACTCAACTGAAATGAAAATCTGAACTTAAAACCGAATCCAGACTTAATCCAACAGTTCCTCTCAGAAATGAGGACAAAGTGGTGCCACTCTTCAGGTTTTTCCACCAAGATGTCCTCAGGGTTTAAGAAACTTTTCCAAACAAAACCATCTTTTTGAAAATCCTCCATGGTAGCGAAGTCATCATTTTTAAAAGCTTTTTTTCAAATATGATCTCAACTTACAATAAACTACTCTGATTCTTACTAAAATGGCTTCCTGTAAAAGACTCATTATTGTCACGGTACCGCTGGCACCAAACAGAACCCACTATGTGGATTGTCGGAAAACCAAGTTTATTTTGACAAAATGAGGAAACAACCACGAACCCAGGATGTGCAAAACGAAGATTGCCAGCGAGACCGGAAGCAGGGTGAAACACTCAGACACAGGTGCAGATAATCAGGGCTACAGGGGCAAGGGAAGTCTAACTGTGACTAAACACAAGAACAGACCTTCAAAATAAAGACAGGAACTAACCAAAAAAAATAAGCCCATGACAATTATGTTGGGTCATTGGGTTATTTACAAAAATATTGTACGGACTTTGTAAACACCTACATCTTCTCAATACTTTAACATAAAAGTGTTCCTCTACAGTTTCCAAAATGTTGTAACTTTGAACAAAAGGTCATCCTTTCCCAATTAGTCTCAAAATCAAAAAAAAAAAAAAACAGAAGAAAAGAAAATCATAAGGAAAAAGGTGTCATCTTGTTAAAAATAAATCTTTATTGTCCAAATGTGCTGACTTTGCTAACATAAAAACAACGTCCCCACTTGTCACAAAAATGTCTCCACTTTTCAGGGCGTAGCCTTGTGCTTCATTTTACTGAGGCTGATCTTCAGCATCTGATGATTCCTAAACAAGAAGCTTCTGCAGAAGCAGGATTAAAGGAAACTCTCCTCATTAGTCCCAGTCGGAGACAAAACTGACATTACAACAGCGTCCCACAGAGACGGAGCAGGAATAAATAACCGGCTCAGTTTCTGGCAGCAGTGACAAACACCTGGTCCATGTCTTCACCACTGTGTGTGTGTGTGTGTGTGTGTGGTGGCCTGCAGTGAACTAGACTGTCGATTTATTGACTCTGTCACAGGCCACCACTCACACATACACACAGGCGTGCACACACACACATCAGAGCAGTCAAGCATGTTTAAACTGTCAATAGAGGACTCCCAACTCATCGCCATCTACATTCTGTGTGTGCGTGTGTGGGATGAGTTAAGTCAAGGTTGCCCAGTCGTTACACTCTTCATAAATCAGCTGGTAAACAGTCCCTGTACTACACACACAGACACACACTGGTGTCAAAAGGGGACGTTGCGTTCGCTGACCGTTAAGTATCAAAGGCTAAAGATTAAGCTTATCGAATATTTTCAGGAGCTTATATCACCACCTAAAAATGCTCGGTGCTCTAAATGAGGGGTGAAAAAAAAAATCAATTTTCTCTGTTTCAGAACCAAATCAGAAACAGAACCTTTTTTTCACCATTGTGTCACGGTGGCACTCGAGCCTCATTCAGAAATTACTGGATGAGGCTCGAGTGCGGCCTGGTGAAGTTTTCCAGAGAAACTTCTCTGCTTTTCTGGTTTACTAGAAATTTGCCAGAAATTTTAGCAGTCAGAACATGTTAAATACACTACACATAAATAAGATTTGTCTCTGGAAAGCAGGGGTTCAGGAGTTCATGGTCCACTCAAGATAGCAGCTGTCCAGCTTTTGTGGCCACAAAACAAGCCCAAATTATTATCCCTCCACTCCTGTGCTTCACAGGTGATGGGACGTGTTTCTGCTGACATGCTTTGTTTGCTTTCTGTGCATGATAACCAAATAAAGACATTAAAAGATGCTGCTTAGTTTTTACAACCGAGAGGAAGGGCATCTCCACAAGGAGGTGCATTGGTGAGCACATGTTGTCTGAATGTTTCTGAGCATGTGTAAACACACAGACATGGCTGTGGGAGGCCCAGGACCAGCTGGAGGTCAGGTGGTGTTACCTGTGGTTGCTGAGGGATGTTGAAGCCAGGGTCTCGGGGTCCAACGCTGACGAACCGCTGGGCTGGAGAGGTGGTGGGGGTAGAGTAGGCTGCAGGTACAAATGCAGAACTCAGTCTGACTTCTGAACATCCAGGAAGTGGTTAGCATAGCTAAACATAAGGACTGCTAGCCTAGCTCTATTAAAACACAATGGGCCAGCTGCCAGGTGGTGGCAGTTCTGGAATTCATTTGCAAGGTCAACATTGTGACAAAGACTGAAACATTCATAAATATCAATTCACACATTGATTAGCAGGATTCAGGAGTGTGTTTCTGCCAAATGGAGGAATCATCTGAAATCCTTGGAGTTGAATCCCAACGCAATAATGGCGAGGGTGGCACAGATCAGATCATGTTTGAACAGAGCCGTTTGTTTCCGCTTAGACATTCAGAGCCCCCATAACCACCAGGGTGCGTGAAATTTGGACTTTTCTCACTGTCATTTGTAAGTCCTTCACTGTGAAGGACTGAAACTATGACTCCCAATTTACTCTGTGTCTTGATCTGAAGACGTTCTCTTATAAATTAATGAGTTTATGGAGTCAGAAATTCTGATTGAGGAATGCTTGTTATTTTTACCTCTGTCGGCTGTGCCTGTGGAGTTTTTTTTTTTTAAAGTTAAATGGCACTAATAAATTATAGTAATTTGTGATAGTACAATTTGAACGTTAGATCTCTTCCTAATTTGTAAGGCTTAAGAGTCAAATTTCTGATTTTTTATTTTAGAGTTAAAAAAATCTAAAACTGAGAGTTTAAGATAAAATCTAATTTCAAAATGATAAGTGTTTGAAAACAGAATTTCTGAGTTTCCTTTTTTCGTAGATTTGATCTCTATCTCCCCCCATTGCTCGATTTGTTTCTCAAATGGCCCTAAAACACGGTCAGGCTAGTTTTACTTATGTTACTTATATATGAATGCTAGATTTTTTTGAGTTCAAACTCAATTAGAACTTTAGATTTAACTGAAAATACATGATAAAAACTATCATCTCATTTTTTTTTTTAATCTGTGAATTTTTAGTGACTTTGTTAAGTCAGACTTTCTGAATGCTTCACAAAAATCAGCAAGTTATGGAATTTTTGTCCTTCAAATGTTTGACATTTTTGTCTTCAAATTTCCAATTTTAAAAAGTCAAAACAATCGGAATATTTAACTGCAGGTTTAACAGAGTCACAGGGAAAAGAGCCATTTCTTTTAAAGAAAGAGTCATTTGTTTCATGTTGTAAAGTTTATAAATTCAGAAAATATCACTTCTGAAAAGAACTGGCAATTTTATAGTCAGAATGTCTTACAATTGTTTTCAGTTTGCAAGTCTATAAAGTTAAAATTTTAAATGATAATTTCTCAGAAATTCTGACTTTTGCTTAAAAATGTGTCATTTTATGAAGTGAAAATACCAGATCTTTTAAAAAAATCTGCAAGTCTATGAAGTGGGAATTTCAAAGTTTCTTTAAAATAGATGTGAAACTACTACATACATGCTGTATGTCTATAAAGTCACATATTATTTTATTTTTTTAGATTTGTGAATCTGTAGAATAAAAATTCCAGACTTTTCTCTCTTAAATTTAAAATATTTGAAGCCAGATTTTTTTTCTTCAAACCACACTTATAACATTAAATTGTTTGCACAGTTTTGATTGTGAGGTAAATCCTAATTTTCTTCCACCAACACGTTTTTTTATTTGTCCTTTCAAATGGCCCAGCTACGCCGTTGACTGAGGTCATCCATGTCACCAGCTAGCTAGGTTTATTTATTTTCCTTACCTTGAATTTGAACTTTAAATTCTCCAATTTAACCTATTTTTTTTCTTAAAGTGTAACAGATGTACCAGAGAGCACCATAAACGGTCTTAAATCCATCACTCTGTCATCTTTGTCACAGAGAAACAAAACTGGAGGATTCCTGAGTTTGTGAGCGATTAAAGACGACAAACATCTCAGTGATCGATGTGTGTGTGTTTGTGTGTTTGTGGACTCACTGGGGGAGGTGGGTGAGTTCCCTCCCCCTTCAGTGGAGGAGGTGGAGGGAGGCTTGGCGTCGACCGGCAGCGGGACTGGCCGGGCCATTGGCGGAGGCGGTGGGGGCGGCAGCATGGGCGTCGGCAGGAAGGGGTTGTGGACTTTCCCCTGGGAGCTACCGTTGGGCTGGAGAGGGGGGAGGGGCAGTTAGAAAACACCGAAACCCGTTCCTGAGAGCCCCAACAGGTCGGCGACGCAGCAAGCCCCGAGTGTGAGTGTGTGTGTCAGCAGTTTCCTGCCTGGTCATAAAGTATTCTGCTGCTGTTGGCATTTTATCCTCCTGATCTAGAAGCTGCTGCTCTCTTTCTGTCTCTGCCTTCTCAAAAACACGCTCAAATGAGCTCCTCCTCTTCTAACCCTTCGTTTTTTAAAATGGAGAAACATAAGAAAAATCATCTGGTTGTCGTCAGTCTTCGTAATGGTCAAATACAATCTCAGACATCTTTTCTACAAGTTTCATTATTTCTTTGTTAATTATTAAATGCAAAAAGAAACAGAAATGTGGGAGGTCCTTTGGTCTTCAAGACCCCCTAAATCAGGAGTCTTCAAGTCTGGTCCTGGAGTGCTGCTGGCCTGCGTGTTTTAGATCCTGATTCAGATGAGTGGGTCATGAACAGAATTTTGTTCAGACCTTGGTGACACACTGATGAGGTTCTAATCACCAGGGCAACATCTATAACATGCATGATAGTGAACCTCAAGGACCGGGCTTGGGTCCATAGCCCAGCATCAGCAGGTGTCCCGACCTCTGTAAAAGCAGATGTGTTGGTAGTTTGCTGGTCTGGAGCATTCAGGTCTTTGTTAACATAATGCCAAGAGGGAATTACATCAACAATGATTTAAGAGAAGCAGCAGCTGCTACACTTCAATCTGAAAAGGGTTCTGAAACTATTTCCAAAGAAATTATTGTTCAATGTTCTGCAAGTGGAAAACATTCAAGAAACTTGTTGTTCTTCCCAGGAGTGGATGTCCAGGCTTTAGATCCACCTTCAGCAACAAAAACCTGAAGCAGGGGTTATACCGAGGCATCCCCAGCCCATCCGAGAGATGTGATCTCTCCAGCATGTCCTGGGTCCGGGAATGTGGACCAAACTCTCACCCGTTCTACAGGGACTGGATGTTCCCTCAGTCTGTTCTGGTGCAGCCTTCACAGAACACACTGAGGGACTCAGTTGAACATTTCCTTGAAGCCCATAAAGCACATGTGGACCCACACCCTTTCCAGGATCCTCGTGAGGGTTTAAAGCTGGTCCAGTTAAGGTTAGAACAGAACCCACACTGTTTTTCCTGAATCTGAGGTTTCAACTATCCACCAGACCCCATTCTTCAGGACCCCAGAGAGCATTTCCCCACTGAAGAGAAGATTATATTATTATTATATTATAGTGACAGTGGGTACAACGAGCAGTATGTACACTGTATACTGCTCCAGTGGTCCTCATCAGTGTGTACTATGTTACCACAAAAGCTAGAGCACAACCAGAACCAGGTCACATGACCACCATGACTGGGTTCCGCTGCAGTGGCCTGTTGCATTCTGGAATACCGTATCAGTTTGTTGCAGCCTGGTTATTTTCCAGGGAAGTAGCAAACCGTCAAGGTATTTATTGTGTACTGCAGTACTACATTTCAGGAAAATCGGTATTTTTGTTTTGACAAACCATGTGAGGCTTCAAGAACTGTAGTTTTCTGTCACTTAAAACTAATAAAACCAAAATAATATTAACATTTGAGAAGCTGAGACCAGACCATTTTTAGCCCTAATTATCTTATCAGATTTTTTATTAGGATTTATATTTTGGCCACTTTTCAACAATAACACCTTCACTTTTGTATATGGCTTCCAAAAAATGGCTGATCTCCTGTCTAGGTGGATGTCACACTGCTTTTTTGTATGTCTTAGTCCGACTTTGGAGATAAATCTGCTGGGACGTCCACTCCTAGAAGAAGACTGACAACTGTCTTGACTCTTTTGCTTTTGTTAATAATAATTTATCACTGTAGCACACTGAACGCCAAAAGTTTGGAAATGATTTCATAAACCTTTCCAGACTAATCTGGAGCAACCGTTGCTCCTCTATGACGGTTGCTGATATCTTTCCCTTTTGGATCTGCATCAGTACTTAGATGATTTTTATTGCATTTTTCCACAGAAGAAGTGTGTTTGAGTGTGTGGAAATGTGTGTGTGTGCTTACGTTGAGGAAGCCCACCTGTCCGGCCTGCTGGGCGGAGTCAGGACACACCAGCTGGACGAACTCCTTGAGTGTCTCCTGGGGGTGGTACCTGATGGCCGGGTGGGAGAAGTAGGAGCCAGGCTGCTGCAGGATGGGGGAGGATGAGAAGTGGAGGCCAGAAGGGGGGCCGTGGGGGCTTGCTGGGAGAGGAAGGGGGGAGAAAAAAAGGGGGATATTAAATAAAGCTTCTTGAAGGGGTGTGACTGTACATGCAAATCCACAAACACAGCAGATGAACCAATAACAGGGCATGAAGCTCCGCCCACTCCAGCTGTCACTCACAAAGCCCCTCCTCCTGTGACTCAGCAACTAGCTTTCCTGCTAGTTGCTGAGTTTAGAAGGAAGTTAAGTCTTCCTTCGCTTTTTTTTCCCACCAGAAAGTTTTCCAGGAGAATATGGAGGAAGTTCTTGTTTCATGAGTTGCATGTTTTCCCTCAAAGCTGCTCATACATTTGTCAGTCTGAACTTCACGGACTCCCTGAAACAGAAAAACCTCATTTCACTGCTTGTTTAACCTTGTATGTCTGTAGACATGGCTGGGAAAAAAAGGGGATATCGTCTGTTCTTTCGCCTCTTAAATCCTGAAAACTGAGCTCATAAAACCCAAAATAAAGAACACAAATTTGAAAACAAAGACTGTGAACCCCATAATGGAGAACTGAACCTAAAAACACCCAAAACCAAGACTTTAAAGCCAACAAACAAGAACCTCAACGCAAAATCCGAAAAACAAGTCAGTCAACCAAAAAACAAAACAAAACAAAACCAAAAAACAACAGATCTCAAGCCAAAAGCAAGACCCTAAACTCCAAAACCAAGCCATAAACCAAAAAGCCAAGATCAGAAATCCCAATCAAAAACCACTGTAAATCAGTATGCAACACAAGCAGCTACAAAACAGGGAGATGAATGACAAAAGGAATGACAATGGACTAGTAGTGTTTGTGGTTTCTCTTATCCTCATAAGACAAACCACAATTCACAAGAGCTAAAATGACACTTTTGTAAACCGTGAGAGCAGTACTCTGAAAATTCAGCAGGAAGTCAATCAAACCAGTGGTCTAGACCAGATATCTTTAACCAGATAAGATAAAAGTTAGGGACCAAACTCTCAAAGCCATGACATTAACTCTCTTATCTACTTCCCTTTTTATGTCTCCTTTCCTTCTTCTCTTCTCATTCCATACTTCCTTTTCCTCCCCTCTTCGCTTGTTTCCTTCCTTCCTTTCCTTCAACCTCTTTTTCACAAACTGTTTAATATGAACTGACTGATGGCTCCTACATGACTACATTTAGGTTGCTGGTCGGACATGAACTCGGGAATTAAGAAACTGCAGTTCCTTTACCGACTACCAGGGTCTGAATCCAACACGAGTTCATGAGAATTGACCTCCAAGTTAAAATGCCCGACGTTACAGCAGAAATCATCACATTCACAGTCTGACAAAAACATATAAACTACGTTCTGGTAACCAAGCTTAGCTGGCTTCAACGTCTGCTCGGTCCCCCAGTTTTGGATAAAGAGGGCATGGCGGAGTCAGTTCCTAGCAACGTCGTACGTGTGGAAAGATGAAGAGCAGACTTTAAAGCCACTCATCAGAAACATCTGGGTGATGCTGCAGGCGTGAGTCCAGTTCTTCTTTTGTAGTCTATGTTTTTTTTTATTTCCCCATCGACAACTTACACATAATTGAAGTTTTTATTTTGTATTGGTTAAAAAATAAAAAGTTCAATAACCCGACTTAGTCAAGCACATCTAATTTAACTTGAGTAGGATAACTGTAAAATACAGTTGATCTCGACCAGGACAACTGTTGGAGGAAAACGAAGCCACCAACTGCCCCTCGGCGCCGCTCTGATTAAGACTCTGATTGGTCTAATGTGGCCTGATTGCTCGTTAGTGGATGAAGCCTCATTAATGCCTGATGTATGAGACCTGAGGAGGCGGCGGAGGAGGAGGAGTCACTGCCAGGGGGCTTGGGGGTGGTCATGGGGATAGAGAGACATTAGAAATGAAAGAGAGGAGGATGGAGGGATGAACAGATGAATGGACGGACGGATGGAGAGTTAAAGCTGCTGCACTAATTCACTTAAAGTCTGCTGTGATTTATCACTCTGACAACACACTTGTGTGTGTGTGTGTTTACAGTAATCATTGAATGGCTGGACCTCTCTCTCTCTCTCACTCACACACACACACACATACATACACATACATACACACACACACACCCACACACACACACATTAATAGAAATGACCTCAGTGAGTGTTTGACTCTTTTACTACAAAGCTCAAGTAATGGAAGCGCTAGGCTTGGACAAGTTCTTATAACCACATTTCTGGAGGTTTTCCTGAGTCCATGCACTGATTTCCATCACACAACCATGTATGTTAGCTGAGCGTGAATTATCACAGTATAACACAGTACTGGTGCTTGATCCAAGCATACAGAGATTTCTTCAGATTGCATGCACTCGCCACTGTATGAGGTATACCAGAGGTTCCTAACACAGTAGCTGGTGGGTGTATTTACAAATTACACCGGGATAGTTTTGAATTAATGTCAAATTAAATCCTCCATGTCAGAAGTAAACACCATCCTTAAGCTCATCATTTTCTGAACTAAGGTGAAGACCACACAGCTTCATCCTGGCTCACCCTAATGACCTCACCACATTATTATGAAACAATGAAATGTCCAGTTTTAGTCCCACTGGTGGGTAACAGCAAAATAAAAATAAGACAGAGTGAAAATAAGATTCAAACTGGGTGTTATTTACAGAATGAAAAGCTGATGGCCACTAGGGCCTGGATCTGACAGAGAGTTAATCTCCATTGACCTTCATGTTAAAATATCCAACTTTACAGTAGAAATAAACAGAATCACAGTACGATACAAAAAACAGCTTGTTTCCATAACTGGACTTTACATCCATGGGCCAGGATATATGAATATAAGATCATCTTTATTATTGTCAGTACATATTTTATGATAACACACTGAAATTTGCCCTCTGCTTTTAACCCATCGCTAGGTATACTGGGAGCAGTGGGCTGCTAAAGCACCCGGGGAGCAGTTAGGGGCATTGCTCAGGGGGCCACCCTGCTCACCTCTGTTAATCCGGGGGATTGACCCTGAGTCCTCCACGCCCAAACCCACCTCTGTACCCACTAGGGTACCACTCCCCAGCTAATGTCAGCTAGCATCACAGGTTAAAATAAGCCATGCCAATGTGTCTATCTTGTGGTTACTGATCCATCCTCCTCTTACTGAGACAGCAACATTTGAAACAATGATAGATGGATGATTAAGTCCGGATCAGTCAAAAAAAAAAAAGTCAAGATTAGCCAGCATCACAAGTCAGCATTATAAGTGAACATGAGCTAAACTAAGCTAAAGTAGCTAGCTTATCTGCAACATCTGAAATGACAATGCATAGATACAGCAGAATGAATGTAAGCTGATGACAGTTAGTACACACAGGTTAGCATGACCTAAGCCAAGTTCAAAAAGCTAGCTTGAGGTAATAAACGCAGGGCCATGTAAAACAAGGTTGGATGGATTGATTACTGATTTAATTAGAATTAACCAGTGACAGCTGGCCAATAGTGGGCGCTACGATGCCACCCCACCACTCCCCACAAGAAAAAGAAAAAGATAAATAAATAAAATACTTACAAAATACTTACTTACTTATAAAAGCAATAAAAATATTATATAGTTAGTGAGTAAAGTTGTTATGTTCATCAGTGTTGTCTAAAGTTACTGACTGGTCACGTGTTTCCTCCCTGGGGTGCAAGAATCTTTGCCCATAGACTCTCATTGTAAGTTGCACATGCGCAGTTACTTCTCTTCAATACAAGAGATGGGAACTCGTCGGGACGTTGCCGTCCTGCACCCAAAGCAAAGGCATTTACATACCACCGCCCATTCTACGCCGCGGGTTGACATCACCACCGTCCATTACAAAGTGAGTCAGAGTGAGTGTGAGTTTGAGTGGGAATTGGAGGCAGACAACGGAGAAAGAAGCAACATGGAGAAAGAAGAATTAAATAATTCAGTGAAGTCAAAACGTTGAAGAGAACTAATGCCCCCCAACCCCCCAACCCCCACCTAGTTTTTTTGTTGTTTGTCTCCCTACTTACTTTACTTGCGTTTTCTTACATTTACTGTTCCTATTTTATATTAATGCCTAGTGTTCTGTGTGCCTTATAAATGTACATACTGCAGTTTTGTATGAATAGATGGGATTTGTACAGTAAGGATTTGTATAATAAAAGGAAGAAAAAAAGTAACTTAAAACAACGCCATTTGAGAAGAGAACGTTTCAGGTGAAGCTCAATGTGAAACAGCTTGGACAAAAATTATGTACAAAAAAGGTAAACACTACATGTCATATTGTTGCTATTGTTGTTTTCATTTAGTTAAACACACTGATGTGATACTTTCGTACATTATTTGCTTGCTTTTTGGTATGTCTGTTTTGGAGTTTTGTATATGTGCTAACATAAGATAACACTAGTTAGCATTTTGGGTTAATGTGAGGTAAGCTACGCTAAAATAGCTACCTTGTGTTGAGGTTAAATGGGAGTGTTTATACTCAGTGTTAGGCTTGTTAGTCCTATCCCTTCCCATTTACTTTCTGTGATTTACACACACAGAACAAGATCAGGACGTTCGAAATGAACAAAGAACTTGTTTGTACCCTCTGCAGACTAACTTTTCAGGAAACTCGTGAAACCCAAGGAAACACCAGGATTGTGTTTGTGTGTGTGCTGCATGTCAAACACACAAGAATTAGTTTCACTTTGCAACACGTCTCGCCTCATTTCTTCCTCCTCATCTTCATCTTTGCTCTGTCAACTTTTCCTTGAAGCGGAGATTTGCCAGCAGGAAGTGAGAAGGAGGGAAGAGGAGGCTATATATGAGAAAATGAAGTGATTTTAAAGGGAGTGAAGAACAGAGGGATGAAGAAGATGCGAACAAAGACAAGGAAGCAACTTATAACTAAGAAGATGGAGAAGAAAAACAATGATGGATTATTGGGAGAAAGACCTTAACGAGAAAACGAACTGTGGACTATAAAAGCTAGACTTATCCTTTGGAACCTTCTTTGAAATGTCTAAATTGAGGGCCGGTTAAAAACACCCCACTGTTCCACCTTTAAGACTTCCATTCATCTAATCTGGTCTTGCAGGACGACTGGAAAACATTCAGGACTAAACAGTTGAGGTGCTCTTTCTTTTTCATGGAGGTGACTGCAGTACTGATGTCTGCATGCAGAAGGCAGTGCTCCACAAGATGACTTTCAGGGGGTCCTCAGGGGGCTCCTCAGAGTATTCACTCTGAACTTAACAGACCTGCTCGAGTTCAGCATCTTAAACATCTAAACCTGTTTAAGGATGTACTCAAGCTTGACAGGTTCAATTAAAACAAACTCCGGTACAAGTGTTCAGTTAAAGTCGGGGCTCATCCAAGGATGGAGGTAAACTGACTAAATCCAAAAAAAAAGAAAAGAATGACAGCCACTATAGGTGTAGAGTATGAATGATTTCGCTCTGTTTGGTCTTTATTCACAACTCAGAATTCAAGGTCCCCGAATGTGCTAAGTAGTTAAAGTTTTGACACCTAGCCACTGGCTATGCCAACTGTCATTCAAAGGACCATGCCCCTAATTATAATTTGTGGCGTTATACAATTTTACCTGATGACGTATATAAAATTCACCCCACAGTTGCCATGGATCTGAAATCTTACTATTGAGACCAAATCCGGCTTTTGTACCAGACTGTAAATATGTTTATTTCTTCTGTAAAGTTGGACATTTTAACATGGACATCAACTCCCTCTGGATCCAGACCCTAGTGGTCATCAGAGGAACTGCAGGTCTGGATCAGGTTTGACAGATCAGTTGATCCTACCAGGTCCTACACTGTAATGGAGCCACAGCATCTGAACAAACCCGGGAAGATGTCAGCTCTTTTACAAGTCCCGCCTCCTAGATCTTACAATGAATTCTCGCCAGTGGAAACCTACCTAGTGTAACTGTTCCATCCATCCATCCATCCATCCATCCATCCATCCATCCATCCATCCATCCATCCATCCATCCATCCATCCTGTGTGTTCACTGAAGGCGTATGGTGACCCCAATTTTTTTTTGTGACCGGTGGTAAACATAACCGTAAATGTAAAAATTATGACAACAACTGAATTCTGCCAGACCCAGTCACTTCACAGAAATTATCTATGGTGAAAAGGGTCTGGTATCCCTATCATAACAGGGTGGGGTGGGGTTTATGTGATCACTCATACTGCTGTATCCAAGATCCACGATTCAATCAAAATGGCTTCAGAATCACTTATAATAGCTTTGACCAACATGTTTTTATGTAAATGCAACAACAGTCATTCAGCAGTGTTCTTGCTCTACTGCAGAAATTAATTATACATTTAGTTGATACTTGTCTGGTTGTAGCTCCACCTATGGCACATGATACTTCTTTCTGATTGGTTTTGAATCTATCCAATGGCATCCAGAGGCAGTTTCTTTTGCATCTGTTCGTTCCACTCACTAAAGCTGAAAATATATATATAATTGGGACCTGGCTGATAATCATTCCAAAGTTTCCTGAGTCGATCATCTGCACAGAGCAATAAAGGAATCCTGAGGTCACCAGGAGGTTAACATTAGCTGATTCATGTTCCCCTTCTAGTATCAAGATTTCTGCTCTAAAGCGACATAGCTAATTTAAAATGAGTATAACTCAGCAACTACAAGATCTGAATAAATGTGGCATCTAAACAAAGGAAACAGATGTGAGATTCTAGAAGAGTTCATAGTTGTTTGGATTCAGGGAGTAAAACCGAAATACTTGAAAAATCCATTCTAGAACATCCTACCATTTATTGGTCAAAGACTGATGTTCCTGTTGTGGAGCAGGGAGCTTTTAGAGGTTTGTGAAGAAGAATATTTAGACAGACTTACATTTAGTCATACCTGTGTCCCTGAGGCAACAAAACTAGAACACTTCTTTTATTTAATATGAATGTTTCTAAATGCATCAATTTCTTTCAAAACAGGACAGTTCTGGGTTTGTTTATATATTTATATCAGTGAACTCTTCAGTATGTTGTTGCGCTCCCATGTGAAATAGTTGCTGAGCTGTAGATTTTTGAACAAGGGCATATCTCAGGAACAATGATGGATCTGGATGATCAATACCTCTGTGGAATCATCACAGCAAGAACAATCAACAAGAAGTTCACAAATCCACATAACTTTAGACCTTAACCAAGCAGATCCATAAAATATTATTTCTATGGAAACCAGCTCATGATCTAAGGGATCAAAACTAATTGTGCTTGGTTTTAGAGTCTTGTGACTCCACAAATCTATAGAAATTGTCCACTGGAATCTGATTTCTGATGGAGAAACACCAAAGATGAGACCGAATTAAAAGCTGAGCTGTAGAAAGTGATGTTTTCTGTTGTTCCTGAACTCCTGGCTGAATGTGTTTTTGTTTCAGAGCAATAAATCAATAACTGGCTTGTAGCATGGTAAAGATTTAGGTTTTTTTTTTTTTAGCATGCTGCATTTTTGTCTTTTAATGGTGGTCTTTGGTGTTGGAATTGTCTTTTGTTGCATGTTAAACCTACAAGTGGGGATAACCTTACTGACTGAACTTGTGAGTTCATCTCACTGCTCTCAGTCGGCTCTCAGTCAGATGAAGTTTTCATCCTCAGACGAAACCATCTTCATCATGGGAATACATAGTGACTGTAAACACAGATTTACACAAATAAAAAAAAATTAAAATTAAAAAAACTGACCTCGGTATCTGGGATGGACCACTACCATCTCCATGTATCCCTATAGTAACTGAGTACCACAAGTTTCTGTATAAAG
This sequence comes from Zenarchopterus dispar, assembly GCA_028564865.1. Classification (NCBI taxonomy): domain Eukaryota; kingdom Metazoa; phylum Chordata; class Actinopteri; order Beloniformes; family Zenarchopteridae; genus Zenarchopterus; species Zenarchopterus dispar. Next base: position 1,397 of record JAOWBL010015912.1, on the reverse strand, counting down.
ACCTTTGTTTCTTTAATTCTACATGCCAACACTCAGCATCATCTTGTGTTACTTGATAAAAATATCATTTTATATGTAGATGACACTCTGATTTATATTCCTCCAGTCAGTATTCCAAGTCTTCATTGGGAGAAGTTGGTGTCATCGATGTAGAAAAGTACACTAAGATCTTAGAAGTCTTAGCGCAAAATATGCAGCCTTGAAGACCAAATCATTTTCAGAGATATTCATACAGTTTTCAAGTCAATAGAAAAAAAAACCATTCTGGACCCATTACAAAGAGGAAACACCTGTTGTATTTTTCTTATCCTAGTATCACTGACTTGGAGTTTTAAAATACATGTAGTCAGGGGAACAGAGGTGTGCGTTTGGTATATGTGCATGACATAAGGAGGGGGGTGATTAGGAATGTGACATTGGAGCATGGGGAGGTGCATGAAGGAGGGGTGAGGTGGTGGCGGGGGGCAGTGGGTTTGATTGGGGGAGGACCTCACCTCGAGGCCCGGTAATGACAGGCCGGTGATGGTGTGTGAAAGCCATTCGGGGGGAAGAAGAGGAAGAAGAGGAGGAAGAGGCAGAGCCGCTTGGCGATGGGGCGGCACCGCAGAAACCAGACCTCTCTGACTTCCTCAGAGCGGCGGGCGACGGCGTCCCTGCCAAGAACCATGTGATGAGGATGAGGAGCGTCATGGTTTCAGTTTAGCTGATGTTGTTACATGTTTATGCATCTCCAGTGGGAGAGGGGAGGGAGAAGAGCAGGAAAGAAGATGGGTCAGGAGTTATTTGGGGTGGGGCTCAAACAGAAGGAGGAGGGGCTTTAGGGCAAGAGTTGTTGATTTATGTTTTTTTTTTTAAAATCACACTGTGGTTGAGATTTTGTTTTATCATTATACATTGCTACCCACAAATTTGGACTTTTTCAAAGCAGAAACATTCCTCTCTTTTTATTTCTCACTCAATCACTGAATGACACGATGTAAAAAATGTTTTTTTATTCCAACCTTCAAAAAAAGACAAAACATTTTAGTCTCAGTTCTTTAATTTCACACCCATGACAATTCCCGGGCGGTGGTCCATTTTTTTTCTACCATGTCAGGAGAATTCATATAAGGCCATAAATTTATTTACCTGATATGGTTTAAAAAAAAAAAAAAAAATCACACCCGAAGTTAGAAATATGTGTTGAAATTACTCAGGTCAACATCAGTTGTTGTTGGACTAAAGTTTTTCTTTACTATGACAATCTGTCAGTTAATCGAGATTAAAACATTTAATTAATTGATGGTTCTTATGTGGACACACACCACACAGACATACATGTACACAAATATATATATATATATATATATATATATATATATATATATATATATATATATATATATATATATATATAT
>JAOWBL010015903.1:0-36605 GCA_028564865.1 Zenarchopterus dispar | reverse complement strand
TATATTTTTTCCATGCTAGTAGTGGGCCACAGGGGATGGAAGTGCTGGTCAGGCAGGTGGTTCAATAGTCTGTCGGTCCTGAGCAAGTCTCTGAAGTCTTTGCTGTGCCATTAGCTGAGTGTAAAATACGGCACTCTTTATTGATTCTTGCTGGATTAAGGTAGTGTAAATGGCTTGAATGTGGAGCAAAGCATCGCTGTGGGTGATGTGTGTGTGCAGTCAAGTGTTTCTTAATTCCTTTATCATTAAAGCTTAAAAAGACAGAATAAGAAAAAGAAAACGTCTCAGTGGAAAAGGTCTTCATACTTCATGGCAAAAACAAGCAGAAAGGTTTCAGCCTCTGCACAACATGTAATTTCCATTCACCAAGATCCCGGTTTGAAATCCGGACAGGAAAGTATGTTCCAGGCTATAAGGATGGAGCATCCCTCTGTTGTGTTGATTTGGAGTAATCTCCATTTAAGCGTGCAGAAGTGGTTTTGCAGTGAAGAGCAGCGGTGAGGTGTCAGCTGTTTGGTTGGGAGAGATGTGGTCAAACTGTTTTTTTTTTCCAGTCCAGTGAGACTTCACCAAAAACCCTGAGCCAGGTGACAGACTGCACCAACCAGCTTGTTTCCATTCGCTCTGCGACTACCTCATTTAGACGGTTTGCAGGATCTGATGTGTGTGTGTGTGTGTTTTTTTTTTCTTTAACAGTCTTTGCTTCCCATAAAATGGATAACAGCAAAACCAAATCAGGTCTTTCCAAGCTAAATAGCAAATTATAATTTATGCCTGCTTTCTTAATCTCACGCTGGATGTTCAATCATTACTGCCAACTGCGGCAAATTCTGAGATGGTTTTAAAACTAATTTTTATTTCTGGTAATGTAGTGCATGAGTGGTGTAACTAAAATGTTGCAGCCTAATGCAACAAAGTATAATAACAATAGAAAGACACCAAACTATTAAGTAAATGAAAAGTCTTGTTTGGTGCTATTATTAGTCCCCAGTTAGAAAAATATAATTACTTTAAGCTTCAACAAAGAAAACAAACAATGAATATGAAACAGAAATTTATCTGAATTATCATAGTCTACTGCAAACAAAACGTACTGTAGCTGTGATGATTTGTGAAAATGATTCAGTGTCTGTCCAGGATGAAATGATAGTAAAAATGACAGTTCAGCAAGGAAGGAAAAAACTAATGAAAACTAAAATGAATAATTATAATATAAACCATAATAATCCCAAAATCCCCAAGTTAAGTCAGCGACTGATGTTTAATTAAACTTGTATTTATATTTTCCTGCCATTTCTTGTTATGGTCAAGTTAGTCATGTCATGCTTCTATTTCAGAGTCTGCCTCTGTTATGTTTGATTAGCCTTTTTCAAGGATTGTGGGTGATCCAAAGTTGTCGGAGGAGCATTTTTAAAAACAAATCTAGCTGTTTGTTATTCCATTGCATCGTCTGTTTGAAAATGTGATTGCAAAGGCAAGAACAGACTCTGATTGGCTCTCAAGTCCTGATTATGGTCTGTGATTGACAGATAGATTTGGCGCTAAGCAACAAGGGCTGCTAACAAAAACATCACAGTTTTCAAAATGGAAGAATACAAAAAAAATTTAAACCACAAAATTAAAACTACTGATGATTAAAGAGACCAAAACAGTAATAAACTTGTTTAGAAATGATGCTCTGCTGTGAAACTTTGGGTCACACACACAAACATGATTGTTTACATACATATGAGGCATTCACAAACTTTGGTGGGAGAAAAATGAGAATTCCTGATTAATCTGGGAAAGAAAAGAAAAAAAGGGAAAAAAAACTCCCATTCCTGGATCTTACTACAAAAAGCCCATCCATTTGTCTAGTAGGATTAGTTTTATTCTGAAGGCCCTTCCCCCTGATAAAAGAAGGATTAGGTGCTGCAAAAAAGTGCAGTTGATCTGACCCTCAGAATGGATTTAAAAACATCAGCAAGAGCTGTTTAAGCCCTGTTCTTTTCTGACGCCCTTTATTTCATTTTACTCAAAACTCAGGTCTTATTTCTTCTGTTTGGAAAAAAAAAGCTCTCTTAATTGCTTCGCTTTTCAGATAAATTATGTCTGTTTATATTTTCAGAGATGAAACAATGTTCACAGGGAATCTGCAGGAATGTTGGGTTGAATTGGAGAAGAGCTTGTGAGTCATAGATGCTGGATTAACCTCTGTTTGGCTGGTGTAAAGTAGATCACAAGTGAGTCACGTAGATAGGTGCTTTATCCGAGGCAAAAGTGAGATTCTGCTACAGAAGTGTGCTTTTTCTTCTCTCTGTCACATCAGACCATCTATTTCTGGTGATGTTTTTATTTTTATTTTCTGTTTTGAGGTTCCGGGGGTTTGATAGGACCCCTTGCTGAATCAGTTGCTGAGGCTTTTACATCAAATACAAACAAGAAACCACTTGTTCCACTATTGTTTTTAACTTCATAATGAGATGCAGCTTTCCTTGCTGAATCGAGGTTAAACCTTCCAGTAGCGGTGATGATTAAAAGCTGGCTGACATTACAGCTTGGTTGCATCACCGTTGCTATAGAAATGCCATATCCAAGCGACAAAGGAAACGCAGCACATTATAAACTAGTTTTTTTTTTTTTTTTTTTGGTCTGAGTCACTAGCAACTGTACGTTGTTGTTGTTTCTATAAATAAACATCTTGCATATTCATAAACACGCTACAATAAATGTGTGGATTTTCTTTTCTTTTATTGCTTCTGGGCTTGAGACCTGATATTTCCCTCTAACACAAAGATAGTTCAAAATAACAAAAGATATCAAAGCCATGTCACTCTAATGAACATGGACAGGACATTTTCTTTGTGCTGGCTTTAAATTAAAAAAAAAAGTATCCTGTTATTGTGGGATAAGGCTTAATGACGTATTGCCAGCTAATATAGGTCAGTTCATTATGTGACGAGTCTCCCATTCAACAGCCTGTGATGAATGGCAGGGACTCCTGCATCCAACGCTCTCCTACATAACAACCGTCTCATCATGGAGCTCAACAAGGTTTAATTGCTTCCTTCCCCAAGTGTGGATCAAATCTGCTTGATTGTTTTTCCATATCTGGTAATCCACCTCTCATGTCAAAGACCCTGAAGCCTGCAGAGTAGAGTAGACATGTAGTGTTATATTTGCTATATTCTAGTTGACATGAAGTACTGTTCCTCCTCCTCAAGACCTGATGTTACACTTGTTTAAGGGGGTGCATTTATTTAACTTTTTAATTGTTATCTGAGTATTTCTTTGTCAGTGAGCTGAACACCTGTGATGCTTTTCCCTATATTTTAGTTTTTTTTCTGGTCTGTGATGTTGCACAGTGTGGTGGCTTGGTGGTTAGCACAGTCAACTCACAGCAAGAGGTTCCTGGGTCAAATCCCAGCAGGGGCCTCTCTGTGTAAAGCTCTCATGTTCTCCAAGTGCTTGTGTGGGTTTTCTCTGGGTTCTCCAGCTTCTACCTGCACTCCAGAGACATTTAAACTAGATTAAATGGTGATTCTATGGGAGTAAATGTATAGTTGTGTATATGTGACCTGCTGCTGGACCGGTGACCTGTTCTGCCCTTAACGGTCATATCTCTTTAAATCTTTGGTGAAACAGTGTTTTTATATGATAAAATGGGGTTAGAAGTCAGGCTCATGCTTGTGTTAACATATTTATGACTTACAGTTGGTGATTCAGATGCATAAAAGAGAACTATGCATATTCATAGCTGCGAGGGATCGAGCTGGTTAAGCACAAGGACACAAATATATTTTTACAAAAAGGGGTTTTATTCACCTAAATAAATGCAAAGATACACAAATAAACCAAAATAATGACCTCAGAAGAGGTCAAAGAAACAAAACTAAACTTAAATTATGACTACAACTTAAAGTAACTTCAAACTGCTCAACAAAATACAAACTGACTTGATATACACAACAAACAATCGCTTCATAAGAAAGAGCTGCATCAAGACCCAGTAACCCTCAGCCAATGGATCCCCGAGCACCGGTTAAACAAGAGAATAAATTAATAAAGAATTTAACAAAGTTGAACATGCAAAAGTTAACTAAATGTGCACGCTACAAATACATTTCAACAATAAATGGTAACAAAACTGTGAGAAACCTATGTAAAAGTGTTGGTGTTGCATAAGGTTACCGGCTTTTGTTGTGAGGCTGCAGGTACGGTCATCACAATGGCTTTTCTAAATTCAATGGGAAGCCTAAATTAAAAAAAAAAAAAAAAAAGAAGAAGCATAAGGTTTGTTATTTTCAAGTTTTTTTTAACTCTACAGTGAAGACTTTATGTCAGGATTTCAACAAGCTGTTATAAAGTAGAGATGGCCTTGATTGGTCAGATTCTGTGATGCAGACCTCGTTCATGAGACGGGCGGCTTGTTGCTTCAGTCTAAAACTACAAGTTTTCAACGGTGCAGCAAGGAAAGAGTAATCAGCTTCCTTCAAACTGTTTTGTCTTTATTTCCATTATATCTTGGAACAAATGTGCATTTGGCTCTGAGGGTGCAGTGAGCATTTTTCCAGCTTCAGCCAGACATCCCAAACAAAGATGTTGTAATCGTTGTTGTTGATGACTTTCTTACTTCGGATTTGATTCTGGCTCTGACATGTGTAGCTGGATTTCCGAATCTCTTAAAATTCTCTCAAAGTTTTGTTTATCGTAACTTGACTTGGATTTCTGGGATCTGTTCGTAACTGGCAACAGAAACTGTGCTCCCCGTCCCTCGTGGAAACTTACAGAAACTCGACCTATCAGAAGACATTTAAGACAACAACGTCTCGTTTTTAAGGACGTTTAGAGGTGTGATGAGTATTATTCAGTAGACACTGGATAATATAAAAATAGCTGGAAAAAGGCCATCTCATGTCCACTTTAATGAGAACACACAGCATGCTTTATTCTGCAGCATGCTGAGATGTCAGTGGATGTTTATGAACAAGCTCCAGTGTGTTTTAAGTGAAGGTGCCACTCTGGAGGTCTGAAAATGTTGACATATGGACATAAACCATGTTTGACTTCTCTGAAGCAGGAAATGCAGGGGAGAGTGTAGCAGAAGGTGAGACACATGGAGGAGACCACATGTGGTGAAGGCTCTGAATACGTGTGTGTGTGTGTGTGTATGTGTGTGTATATTAGAGCTTTTGGAAGTTTACCATATGCATGTCAACGTATATGATGACTCAGCAGAAAAAAGGATCTTTTGTTTACCCAAGCATGAATACTTTCCTCCTCACAAGCGTGAGAGTTCAACTTCTGCAGAAAATGGATCTGTAAGCTCTGTATGCGCGCACACACAGATCTACCATGTGGGGAACAATTGGGGCCATAGCTGCCTTGCAAAAGGGCACTTCAATGACAAATGGCAGAACTTGATGGGGTTTTCTGTCAGTCTCTGAGTCAAATTGTCAGCGTTTTGGTCCCAAGCCATTCCTCCGGCTTATGAACCTCATCTTCCTCTTTGTCAGTTTAATTTCACTCGTCTGTGTGTGTGTGTGTGTACACACAAGTATCCCCCTTTCCATGCCATGCATACTCTCCACATGAACTTGCAGGACAAAAGGAGGTAAAGCGTTAGGCTAGCATGCTGGATAAATCAGGAGATTAGTGTAAATGTGTTGTGTTGCATCTTCTCAGGCTCCGTCGCACCACCACCTGTGTCGCTTCTCTGATTATGATCCGTCATACTTCGAGCTTCAAAGTAAATCTCCTGGGTCTTAACCAAGCAGAACCTAATATGTCTACAACATAAATCACTGTCAGGTTTCCTCAAAGAAGTGAAGAAGATTTGCTGAGGTTTCCAGTTTCTTCCTTCGGGTATTTGTGCCAGTGTGACCCGATGGTAACGGAGATAAAATAAAGTCTTTTTTTAGGAGGCTGAGGATTATAATTAGCACACTGTGTGTCTTTGACCAGTACACAAGGTGAGCAGAAATGCTGAGCAGGTAACAGCGCAGGTAGCCTTTTTCACCCCCGACAACCTGCATCGTAATACAGGTCTGATGTCAGGCTTGATTATTTCACTAATTATGTCTTGTTATAAATCATCCAGGATTTCTTCTGTTAAAAGTCTTGAACTTTTTTGGACTTTTTACTTGTTAATTTTTTTTTTCTGTCAGAATTTCTGGTTAAAAACACCTGACATCTAAGCACATGTTAAGAGGTGTGGGAAGTATGGTGAAATGCTGACTGACTCAGACAGCGTGAACACAAGACACAGAAAATGACTCTGTCTTCAGTTTGTCTTTTTATTCTGACAGCAGACCTGTAATACAGCATCCCGGGCCGTCTCTGACCCAAACTGTAAAGGATTAAGCCCATCCTCTGCAGTTGTAATTCACACAGAACTCATTTCACCTCCGTTATGCTGCTGATATTACCTCCCAAGGTGTAACAGAGGTGTAACAGCACTACTCCACCTCTGTACCGTTCTCACAGCGATGTGAATGTGTGTTTAGATTTACTCTTATTTGGTCTCTTCATCTGTTACGCTTGGTCTCACTTTCTCTTTTATAATTACTTTCTTGAGTTTCTTTTTCCTTCTCCGATATGATGTCCACTGTGTCTCTGTGAGATATTTTCGTTGTTGTTGATGAGTGACGTTGGTACACAGGTACCAAAAGAAACAACATAAAAGAAAAAAAAAACATTGACTGGTTAAGATGCTTCATAAAAATGATGAAATATTTCATAAAATGAAATTTAAACTGGTATTTCAACATTTGATTTTCTCTGTTTCTCTGAAAAGGTAAAATGTACAACATGAGAGATAGCGAAGGAGATTCAATCTGCAAATGCCACTACTTTGTGGCTCTCCGTTTGGGATCAATACTTGATCAGCGAATGCTCAATGCCGGTTCCTCTGGCTCGCAGCCAACCAGGCAGACCTGACAGACAGGAGACCAGAGTGACTTCCTCTACAGAGAGATAAGAACAGATAAAGGGATTAACAAGAGAAATCATTTACTCAGTCAGGAGATGAGTAATTGAGCTACATGGAGCTTGTGGATGCATAACAACGTCAGGAACAAGAAGGAAAACTGAGCAGCACTTCTGTGTCTTACACCAGAGAGATCCGCAACACTCAAGTGAATTAAATTAAATTCTATAATTACTTGCAAAAAAACAATTTTATGAACGACTTGTCCCAGATTTCGTCGAGGCCACGCTAGAGTTTCTGTTCCTCAATAGCAGCCCATTTATTTTGGAAGGCTAGGTCATTTGCATGTGGGTTTAAGCTAACAAGATCCATGTTTTCTGCTTCCACAACACTCCCTCTACTTCAGTCTCAGCTAACGAGACCATTTGTCTTCTTATACTCACGAGAAAGTGTTTGTCACTGCGGCATCCAGGAGCTTCTCATGGTCACCGAATTGAAATGACACTCATTAATATCCTTCATATAAACAAATAAATAAATGGCGAATGTCAGATGACTAAACACTTTCTGCTCCTCTTCTTTGACGCGTCCTTGAATGACTGAGTTCATTTTTTTTGACAGGGTGGAACAAATCCGTCTCAAATTCATCCTCAAACTAAGCCTTGATCAGTTTTTATTTTGTAACTATATGAGATTTATTATGCTATTATGGCTCAGTTATACATAATACACACGTTGACTTCCCTAAGATAATCTAAATTTACTCTATTTGGATTATTAGTATACAATCTTTTCAATACATCAGTATAGTATTTTGGTATTGAGAAAAATCTTCACAACGAAGCAAATGAGTGAGAAAAGCTGTGATGAAAATCTCAAACAACGTAGTCAAGCACGCCCCTAAAGTGTTTACTTCCTGTGATTATATGGTACTTTAATGCTCTAGTTTTGATAACATTTCCATAATGGTCATCAGGATGAGAGTGGAAAGCGAGTTTATTCAAATGACAGCGGTGATTATTGTGCGCTTCTGTGACATTAATGTCATATTCTGCTTCAGAGGGTTCACTCGGCCCAACATTTGACGGCCTACAGCTCAAAAATACAGGCGAGCGCTTTAACTAAGGATGCTGACCCCTCATGCAACTGAATCAATGCCCTATTCAGAGAAGGAATATATCAGATGATGGACAACGGTTTTGAAGGATGAATTGCATTGAAATTGCAATTTTTCACATCCTGGTACTTGAAAGTATTGCAAATAGGTTTACCTGTGAGGTTCTGGCTGCCATGAATGGTCCACACTTTTAGAGCACCTTTTAAAGCTTTTCTTTGGTTCTACTGACAGCTTTTCAATGTGTTTCTCAGTCAGCCATTCATAGAAACGCTCATGTAGCACGTCGTACTAGATTATGTGTACAGCATGTAATGCTTTGTCTCTGCAGTCTGATTAATGTATTTAAATGCCGTGTGGGCGTTCAGTGTCCCTCCCAAGGACCCTTTGATTGAGTATAGGTGATGTTGTATTCTTTTTTAAGATAAACACCTATTGTTTTCACTTTTTTAGTGGCACTAGAGTCAGCAGTGAAAATTGTTAATCACAATTATTTTGTATAACAAAAAAAAAGAATAAAAATAAACCAGGGAAAATGACTTCAGAGTTGGAGTAAAACCTCACCCAAGCACCATTTCACTACTATATCTGAAATCAGCAGCTGTCTTGAGTAATTTAAAGAAAGGTTAGATGATCCTCAAGGGCAGGATATAGTAAGCAGATTTCATACCGACAAGCCCTCTACTTAAAAAATCATTCACATCAGTGGTGAGCAAAGCGGACGTCTCCGTATCTGATATTGAGGCATATTTCAGTGCTGACCAAGTGTGAAGGGAAAAACTGTACTTTAAATATTCAGCCTGCATATCAACACGAATAGTGTTTGAAGAAACGTGAAAAGGAGTAGAAGTGGAGAAGTGACGAACAACATCACTGCTGGAGGAGAAAGCTCCAGGTGGGGTTGCTGGAGCATGGAGCTCCTTCTTATTGTACCTCCTCCAGGAGACATGACATGGGTGGGTGAACTCCTCTGTACATGACCTCATTCTGCCTGAGACACATCCCATTTGTAATGCTCATGATCAGTGATTTGAACAACTCTGAACTAGCGTGCTTGGATTTGTTTTGGGTTTTTTTTTTTTTCTCACTCAGATGTTCTAAAGTCACATTTGTAGAAACCTTGCAGTGAAAAGCTCAACAGAAACTTTAGAAGTCTATGAACGAGTAGTTGCTCACTTCTGTCTTAACGGCTCGTTTTCCTCTTTATCCCACTCTCAGGAGCACACCCCTTCTCACGAGCTTAACATTTGAAAACTTCCCCTAATTAAAACGGAAAGTCGTGCCAAGCAGATGGCACAAGCTGGCTTGGGTAATTATTGCCAAGTGAACCATGGCCCCTGTAGAGCTTGACTGAAATGAGGAGAGAGCTCAGCTGGATTGGATAAGAAACTCACAGAGAAAGCTGTACGACAGAGACGCGTTTGACCTGCAGGAGCCACGTAATAGATCAGCGTGAGTTTTTCAGAGACGCTGTCATTCAATCAAATATCGTCTTCGACACAGTCTGAACCAGCGTGATGCTGTTCCTCAGCCTCTAAATTATGCTCTCATCTCTCTTTTTGTGCCTCTCCCAGAATAATTAAAACAACATTCATACTCATGCTTACATTTATGTATGTAGGGAAGAAAGGTTTGTTAATAAAATAAAGCTTAAGTCTTGTTTAATTTGGTCCTAAATAGTAGTTTCAGTGTGCTGCAGTGTCTCTGAGGGTTTTATGAGGAAAATCTCCAAGAGAGATCTGGACATAATGTTAATATCTGTAAGACTTCAGTGCAGTTTAGTATTTTTTTAAAAACTGAGATTCTTTAAAATTATGCAACATATTTGTAATCCCACACTGAAATTAAGCGTCTGGTGATGAATAAATTTTATGGCAGGTAAGAGTGTATGTGTACTTCAGTGTTGCAGAAACACATTTTCAGTGTTTTAATTAAAGTCCAAAATGGGTTGGGAATGTTGTAATAGTAAATACTGTTGTAATGATGAAATAAAACAATTTTACACATCAGGGAAGTACATTCAATCAATTGACAGTTTATCAGTGAATTTTATATATATGTTTTCATTACTTCTGTTCTTAATTTTCCAGGATTGTCATCACTTTAATTTTTTAGTAATTTTTTTTATTTTCACCTTTTAAGCCCTCATTTTTTAATGCGGGTGGTAAAATATGGCTTTGTTTTTATAACATCACAACAGTTTTAATGAAATCACACATTTATCAAATCAGATAAATGAGACAAAATATCACTTGTTTAAAATTTAAACCAATCTTAACTGCTCTCTTTTTTAAATCCACATACATTTTTTTATCACGTAGTTTTATCTTTTAAGTTTTGTTATTTTCACCCGTCACAGTAAAATGAAGGAAAGTGTGAGTGTAAAGCATCTTTACTGCATAAATGTGCTGCTAAAGGCTGTTGGGTGCTTTATTCTACATTATTGTGTGTAGAAACACTCCTTCATGTACGATGCTGACAACTTTGGGCATTTGCAAATGAAACGCTGTCATAGAAACAATTGAAGATGTATGAGACCGAATATAAACTGGATGAGGCTGCCTGTGTGCGCTCCTGCAAAAGGCTGATCAGTTTCTGGCAGATGTTCACTTTTTAGGGATGAAAAGAAGCACCACGTCCACGTTTCCAGCTGCTGCCCAGTTGTTGTCACATCTGGCAGAGTACTGATGGTCTCTGCCGAGGCCAGAATGTTATCAGGTTAGTTCACCGCTCTGACTAGGCTTCCTGAACCGACATCAGCGTCGCAACCAAACAAACAAATCACCGTTAATCTGCCTTATATACTTGTGACTCGACCACTTTTTGTTTCAGCTGAAACACTTTTTTTTGTTTTGTTTTGTTTTCACTGAGATGCCCTGAAGTTGTTTTGGTAAAAACACACGTGGATAAATTTTGTTGGCATGTTTCAATTAAAGAAAGAAAATCCCACAATGATCTCAGAAATGATTTGAAACTGATAAAAGCATTAAGAAATACTAATGTACTGAACATTATCAAATAAAAATTATATTTTGCTTTTGAACAGTAGTTCAGTAGAACCTTAAAAGAAAAGTAATAATGAAGTAATGAAACTGGTCTGCACAAAAATAATGGGACCCTAAACTTAATATTTAGTTGAACAACGTTTAGAAAACAGTCACTACAATCAAGTAATTTGTGTACTTCTCAGTGAAACTTGTGCACCTGTAGACAGGTATTTTGGTCCTGTCATCATGATCAGACTGCTCCATCTGTTCTCCAGATGTCACATTTCAGATGTTTCCACAGATGTTCAACATCAGGACTCATAGAAGGACACATCAGAATAGTTTCATGTTTTTGTTCTTAGTGTTTCTTGGCTGTTTTTAGTTGTGTGTTTTAGGATCATTATCCTGTTGGAGAATCCGTGACCTACAACTGAGACCAGGATTTCTGACACTGGGCAGCACATTTCTGTCCAGAACACCTTTACAGTCTTGAGATTTCCAGATTCAAGCAGCTCCAGAACATAACCGAGCGTCCTCCATGTTTCACAGTGGCTGCAATCTTCTTTTCTTTGAATCCTTCATTTTTGTGAACATAGAGCTGAGGTGACTTGATTTCACTATTTCGACAGAATTGTGATCGGACACTGATGGACCTTGACCTCAGAGTTCACCTTGAATCTCTGTGGAAGCTGTTCTGAATTCTTTGGTTATCATTTATATTATCCGTCTCTTCAATTTGTCCTCAGTTTTATTCTTGTGGTCACATCCAAGGAGGTTGTGTACAGGCCTGTGGATCCTAAACTTCTGAGTCAAATTTTCAGCTGTAATCACAGGAACATCACACTGGGTGGAGATGTTCTTCAGACCTTTACACGCTGGTCTATAATTGTATTTCTGATCTCATCAGACAACTGTCTCCTTTGCTTTCTCTGGTCCATGATCAGTGGTCCGGAGCACCATGATACCAAACAGCAGAGTGAAAGCATTGTGTTCAGTCTAATAGTATTTTCACTTGTGTTTGTAAGTGTGTATGTGTATGGAGTCTGAGTTATTTGAGCAAAACATTTTTAATTTTGCATATTACATTTCACTAGCATCTGAGGTAGCGGTCAGTAATATTTATGAACGCTTTTTAGCTGCATATATTGTGAGTTGATAGTGTCACTTGTATGTGTGGAAGTTTGTCAGTATGTGAGAGTTTGGTGTTAAAGGTTATTACGGATTATAATTTAGCTCCTAATGCCCCCCTCCTTTAGAGCAGAGCACCAAAACACTCTGTATAGTCTTTAAAGCCTAGATAAACTGTTAATGGAGGGACACTGACACTTAGAGAGAGCAGATGTTTCTGAATGGATCAAATAAAACAAGATTCAGACCTAGAAACAAAAACTTGTTTATATGAGGTCATCTTTGCGGTAGGCTCATTACTAATGGCCCAAATCAGTTAAAGTGCTGGTTCAGAGCTGGGAAAACTGGACTAAAAGTAAAAAACTGGTTATGACAAGATTAGTCTGACTAAAACATTTAGATACAGTTTTGACATTTCTACATTTGTAACCTCTAGGCTGTTTGATTGAAAATGGAAGAATAAAATAAAAAAAACATGTGCTTCAATGTGAAAGAACAACTTTTAAAATGTCAAAATCAGCAGGTAACACTTGCGAACAGTTTCTGGTTTTCTGCTTAAATCAACATTCACGTCATTTTCAAATGAATTTCAGGAATTTTTACATTTTTTTTTAACATGCATTGATCATATTTCAATATTTCCAGATGTTTATGGACCCAAATAGAAAGTATACAGTACATCCCGTCTGCATGAAACATCCAACGCTACAGTAAAGAGCGTTCACAGACAGCAGCTTTTCCTTGTGAACACCATCAATAACAGCCCAGCACCTAATGTTTGCTGATTTGAAAAATGGATGTTTTTTTTTTCAATTCAGGAGAGCAGAAGCAACATTTTAAAACTCACATCAAGATGATAATTCTAAAGTGACCTGTTGAGCTGTTACTGTCTTCATGTCACCGTGAAGTGATTCAGGTCTGGCTTCATAAATACTGTGAAACCTGTTTAGATTTACAAAATAAGTTTGTAAGATCATTTTTGATTGTTCAGTTGGTGAATCTGAAGTGTAAAGATGTACCTTCCAGGGAAAGCGGCGAGTTTGTCAGAGAAACAGTGACAGGGTGAAGGACCCAAACAACTGGATACGGTCCACCAGGTGAGGTTTATTATGTGAAGTAGAGATCAGAACCAGACTTGACAGGTAAGAGCTTGGTAAAGGTAGGATCGAGAAACAAAAGGTGTCCAAAGCTAAGGGTCAAGCATCAATATGATGGATGAAGCTGACGCCAAAAACTAGAAACAAATGGAGCTCACGGATTTTTTTAATAACACGAGGAAGCTGCAGGAAATGCACACAACAGGACTCATGGAGGACATTCAAAGTGATTGATCATAACTAATTAAAATGAGTTGTAAAAGCAAGACCAGAAAAGTACAGTAATCAAAACACAAAACAGGCATAAAAAAGTGATAATTTTTCATCCTCTAGTTCTGCTGCATTTATGTGGTTAACCAGTCACCCTGCACTCAAGCTGTCTGAACCAATCTGTGAAATGAATTTGAATGCACCCCCATCACCAACCCCAACAAAACCACCGCCACCACACCAGCGCTTGTAATTAAAATCTGTCTCTTCTGCCATTCCTTGTTCACTCGAGTTATTGCCTATTTTGCTCACCCATATAGATGTAATTTAGTTATCACTACTCTGCTACACTCGGTCTATTAAATCACATCTAAAACCCATATAATCGGTTTAAATCACATTTAAGCACAGTTGTAACAACATTAACCTTGGTAACATGTTACAGGTTTGATGGAAAGCAGCGGACATGTCAGCAACAATGAGTATGTGTTTGTCTTCTTACGCTGGATTCATGTGTTCACCCTTGCACTGATGTTACCTGGATCCCTCAGAGAGCACCTGGAAATGAGCTGCAAAGGATCTTACAAAGCTAATTCAATAAATTATTATTGTCTGTTGGTTCTGAGCTGAGGGAAAAACAAACAAACAAACAAAAAAAAAACATAGGTACTTTCCCCATTACTATAAAAAATTATAAAAAGGTTCTTGTGGTCTAAAATGGGTCCAAAGGTCACTAATTACAATTTGTTTACAGTTGGAGGGAGTTGATCACGTCCCAGAAACGATGACGCTGGTTATCAGAAAAAAGAAAAAGCCAACAGTGAATTTTTATGAAGTGGATTGACTCTTCTTTCTGTAGCTCTTTTTCTGCACTAAAATAATCTTTGGGGTGGATGGTGGGAGCTAGTTTTACAGCTGAGGCCTTCCTTGACCTTTTATATCAAAGAGGAGGAGGGGATTTAAAAAAAAAACAAAAAAACGAAACATCTCATCAGCACAGCAAAGAGACCTTCGGGGAAAAAGTTGCTTCTTTTCTTGTTTTTCTGTCAGCTCCCCACCTAAAGCTTAAGCTCCTGCACTTCTCTAAATGCTCTTTCTAATTGAAGCATCAGAGACGAGGTTGGAGACAGCTCGGGAACAGTTATGGCTGTTCAAGACCAGCAGACGACTCTGCTGAAGGCTTGTAGCCAGTGATTTATTACTTCAGGTCCTGCTGAAGGAACAGGCCAAGGAAATTGATTGGCTCTGACCTCTGGCTGTGTCTCACAGTCCGCCAGCAGCTTTGGTGCTGCAGGTAGATGTTTTTTTTACGTGTGTAGTTCTTGTCTTTCATCGTGCTCTAGAGAGAAAGTTGGTGAGCATTTGGAGGGTAATCGTGAAAGTCTTGACCCTTTTCCTGACATGTTTTCAACTTTTATTTCTTGGAGTTCTTGTTATGCTTGGCATGTTGTATCCTCCTGTGACCTTGTAGGCTTGTAACTGCTTTCAACAGGTTTAGAAAATTTAAGAGTTTAGCATTTCAGTGTTCTGTGATTGACAATAAGGAGGAAAACATTTTTTTGAGGCCAGGAGAGGCAGATGGGAGCATGGAGAGTCAGCATAATGACAAAGACTCTTGAAAGTAGGGTAGAGATAATTACTGAAGGGTACAAAAAGACAGAATACAGGACAGAGCAGTGCAGCAATAATGGGAGATGCGGTGAGACTGATTTAGACTACGTGATCAGTGTCTTACAGAGACTAACTACATTTGTTAAAAAATACATTTTCCATTCACATTCTCTTCTTTGTTTGTGCTTTTGTCTCTGAACAGCCAAGAAAACGTGCGCCCCTGCGGAGTTTGCCTGTTTAAATGGACAGTGTGTCCCCGGACGCTGGCGGTGCGATGGGGAACCAGAATGCCCAGACGGCTCTGATGAAGCAGAAGAGACCTGCAGTAAGTGACTCATTCGGGTTTTTGCAAGGGTTTATTAAATGGAGGTTTTGAAGCGGGGCTGTGTGAAATACTGATGAACAGGTGGAGCCACTTGTCTGGAGAATCGGGGAGCGAGGTGAACAACGACACAAGATGAGAATTTGGGTGAATTTAAAATAATCCAAACCTCCTAACTCGACAGGGGTTCAATCAACAACATCTTGTTAATTATTGGCAATAAGTTTCCAAAACATGCTCCATGTTGCAACACAGATTAAATAGCTTTCTGGTGTGAAGGTGACGTTTAAATGATCTTGTACAGAGTTTGCTTCAATTGCCAATAAATGTATGAGTTTTGACTTGTTTTAAATTTATTTAGATGTAGATTTATGGCCCTGCTACCATTCCTTAAACTGAGAGCTCTGTGAAGGCTTCAGCTACTCCGATATTCCTTTAAGTTTTTGTCCTTTCGTAGCTGTGGTGATGGTTGCTCATTGCAAACTAAGGTCTACAAATCTCCAGATGTGTTCTCTCTCCACCTGATTTATCGAGGTTTCATCCAGAGCAAACGTGTGCAGACTTGAAACGGTGAAGTGTCCCAAACTTCATAATGCATTAACAGGCAACAGTAAAAGCTTAAAAAAAAATTCTGTAGTTGTGCAACAGGATGTAGCTTTAAGACGTTGTCATGCAAGAATTGTAAGAATTCGACGTCAGTTTTCCTCATGAAGTCAAGATCATGTCAATCAAAAACACGCAGGTGGATGATTCAGCATATCAGCAAAAACACCACATTGATGCTGTTTCTAAACTTCTATTCACAAGATGCTTTTAACTTAACTCAGCATGTGTTGGATCAGGTAAATAGCAGAACGGCTCAGGTAAGTCAGTCTGATAAACACACCTGCGTTCAGCTGTATTTCTGCTACCACATTGTTGTCACGTGACCCTCTCAAGAGTACGTGTTTACCTTCATGTGCACATCCTTTTTTCTTCCTGTATTTGGCTTCAGCGTTGTGACCCACTGACTCTGCACAATGTTTTAACGGATTTCTCACAAGCTTTTAATCTACACATACAGTCTCACAACCTCCGTCTGACAGCTGTTGCCAAGCAACCACTGTTTTCCAATGATCTAATTCTTTGCATTCTTTGTAGCTACATGATGTAAAAATCATTAAAAGTTTGACTTCAGATTCTGTACTGGATATGATTCTTGATAAAAAATGAAGGTCAAATAGGGCTACTTAATTTTTTAATTATGAATAGAATATGGTAATTGCTGATAATATGAGCTATTAATGCAGGAGACTGACGTTATCTGCTTCATTGGTAAAAGCTGTTTCCTCCAGATACGACTCTGACTTCACATCAACAGCAGTGTCGGAGGAGGTCGGAGGGAGTAATGGTCTTTTATTCGTCTACCTGGTTTTTCCTGCTGGTGCTTTTTAAAGAGTATCAGTTGATCTCAGACATTCAGCGAGGGCTCTGGACTGTTAACAAGTGTGACTTAGAAACAAGTACCCCATTTAGTCTTTTATTGTTAAATTTAAGTTGTCCTCACATCCAAACAGAAAAGAGAAGATGGATAAAGACTGAGGTGTGTGTGTGTCATTAGAGTAACAAGAAACTGCTAAAGTAAAGCGCTCGTCAGCGTATCACGTAGTCGGTGACTTTGGCTCACCCCTCGGAGCCTTCTGCTGAATGCACATAATTTTCATCATATTAAACTACAACAAGGGCACAGTATTATATCATGATTCTACAGTAATATAACAATACAGTTACCATCGTTATTATTATATTACACAAAGGAGCCATGTTATGAAAAAAGTAACTTATTCATTGCTTGCACATTTATTTGCCTGATGTTAAAACCGACTTTAAAGCTAAATAATAACATAACCCCGTGTTTTACTTGAAAATATTTGAGTCATTCAGAAAGACAATGTTTTGTATTACTAATAGTAATATACACCCACAGGGAGATAATCCTGCATTAAGACGACATGAACAAATCTGTTGAAGGACCAGATTTTTTAAAATAACTTTGGCTTGTGATTAACTAACTGCTTGCATCTACAAGCACTCATCCCATCACCAGATCTTGTTAATTTCTCATGCTAAATATATGTGATTTCATTGTTGATAAAAGCAAGAGAAGAAAAAAAGAGGCTGTGCTTTTGTTATTTTCTTAAGCTTTTTTCTTTTTATTCTGGATCAGTATTTATTGTCTTTATTGATCACATTTGTTGCACAAGAGAGTAAAGGAAGGTGTGACCATCTAATGATGTTGACATCTTTGTGTTGCATCTGGACCAACTGTCGTGCCTGCAATCTCAGTCCCCTTAGACAAGATTTAATTTGGCTGTCCTAGAACCTGATTTCATGTTGTTAATTTCCTTTGTTGTGGCAGTTCGGTTGTCTCACCTGCCTCCTCTCGCCCACGCGCTTCACCGCTCAATCTTGTCTGGTGGCGAGTGTGAGAGAGACTTGAATTTGTCTCTCTGCCAGACTGTGGAAACTCGGGATTGTTTACTGGCTCACTTTTAGACGTCGTTAGTCTGACGCTCCCACACAACAGCCCTCGCGGGAGGTTCAGCGAATTTATCTCAAATCAAACAGAGACTCAAGAGGTAGCTTGTTAATCAGTTATCGTATGTTTTATTTTGCTACCACTAATTCTCTTTTCTCTTTCTTGGCTGATGGAGGCTGTTTTGGGATTACAGATGTCACACAGAGCTGAAAGCACCCACTTTGATAAATAACACTGTCATGAAGAATCCACAGAGACACCACAAGACAGGTTCAACTAACTAGAAGCTGTGCTTTCAGGATTAAATGGACAAATAATGTTAGAAGTTACAGAAGACAAAACATTTTAATGAGATATTTTGATATTAAAAGGTTTCTTAAAATAGCACATGTAGAGTTGTGGAGATTTCTGCTCTCCTTCAATGTCTGACCTTCCAGTTCAGATTGAGTCTGATTTTCTTTCCAAGACTAATAATCATCCACAAACATTAACATAATCAACCAGTGAACAATAGCAGAGGCTGCAGGCTGTGCTCTGCCAGCTTTATTTTTAGCCTTTGTTAGATGCATCACATCAGGGATGCTGAGCAGAATGATGCGGTTTTAGTGTAGGATTAAAAATGCTTTTGCAAACATTTTGATTTTTGTTTTGCTGTAGTTTTTCTTTTTTAAACTTACAGGCTTGACAATTTTTTCTCCTCATATGCATTTTGAGTGGAAGAAAGTTCCACATCTAAGATAAGATTATCCTTGAGTAATCCCATTGCAGGGAAATCTGTTGTGTTACACGTTTAGAGATAATGACACTCAGTAAAAAAAAGTCAAGTATCTGAAATGAATATCAAGTAAGTATTAATATCCTAAGTATCTTATGAGAAAGCATCAAAGTAAAATTTAAAGTGTGAAATCAGTACATGGCAAATACGAGAGTTTTAAAAGTGACTTAAAAAGATATCAAGCATCATGTGAGTGGATGGGAATAGAGCAAATGTTCAAATTATCTTTCCTAGTGACCGCGCCATCATAATGTGATAAGTGACCGGGAAAGAAATTGGAAATTTCAGTGCTGTCAGTACTTTCTCACCATCCCTGAACTTTACTGCAGCAACATTTGAACCAGTAATGACAGTTGGTGGTTCAGCTTCAGTTCAGATCAGTTCAGCTTTTGGGTGTGAATGAATAAATCACACATACAGAAGTGATCTGTGTATATTTAATGTTGCGGTTAATAGCAGATGAATTTTAAACCCATTGCGTAATTTCCACTCTTTTCCTCAATCATTAAACCTTTCGTTCATGCTGTAATGTTGGGTCATAACAGAGCAGGTTGGTATCAGTTCATGATGATGCTGTTATGTTTAAATGTATAACTTTGGTTCCGCCCACTTTTGTCACACTTTGCTTCTTTACACTCAGAGTTTTTTGAGGGAGGGCGTTCAAATGCATCTGAGCAGTAAATGAACATGCAGAAATCCAAATGAATCTTTCACGGATGAGCATTCAAGTTTTTCTTGGATTGTGGTTGTGTGGGTTTGTTTGATGAATAATGTAGGAGCCTAAAAAAGCTCCTAATGTTGCTCGCAAAATAAAAGGAGGGAGATATAAAGAAACCTTGGAAAGATAATGTGTTTATACTTGAAATCTAATTAAAGATTCATGAAGGAGGAATTCATTTCTTGGATGCAGAATGGAGATTCTCGTTTAGGAGAAACTCTCACTAAAACAAAATCTGCTCACTTTGACACAGATGTGTTGGTTTTGTTTAGATCCGTTTTGGTTTCAGATGTAGACTACTTCAGTCACTTTTCAGCTGACGAAATCAAAACATTTCCTCAAAAACAATCAGTCTTAACCTCGCTGACCAAAGCCAAAGCCTATGTTTTCAAACTGGTGCAGACAGATGATCCCAAACAGAGGGATTGTTAATGAGATCCTCGTTATCACAGCTGTCTTTCTGTTTGACCGAATCCAGCTGTGCTTTCATCACACTGAAGAGAAGAGAGGGAGTGAGATTTGAACTGTAGCAACTGGCCTTGGATGACTCTCATCATCCATTTTAATGGCCCTATTTCACTGCTAATTTACTTGTCTGTGCCAGTCACATGGCAAGGATGTCAAATTGTAATGAGAACTTTATGCCTGCCAGAAGCAACTTAAACTTTATTTTTTTTTATATTATGAAGGCTAAGATAATAAATCTTTCATTCTGAAAGGCCATCAAGCAGTTTCTTGCAACACTTAAATTTGGGACCAAAAGCTACCGAACTTTACATTAATTTGGCTTGTTTTTCATTTTATAACAAAGAACAGAGATGCGGTTTTATAATCAATCACTTATTGTCTGCAGACTCTCACCGATGCTGCTGTGATTTGGCCACTGGGGATTGCAAGTAGTTTAATTCAGAAGTCTTTATTTATTTATTTATTTATTTATTTATTTTTGTCTTTGCTCCAATATGAATTTTTTAAGCATTTTTGAGGGGAGCTGCATCAAGTTAGAGAGAGCAGATGAATTTTGGTGAGAATCCTGCAAAAAAAAGGAAGAAAAATCATATGCAAACAGTTGAAATGTCACATCATTGCATCATGATTTTGCAATGGATGGAGAACCTATCCCAGCTAGAACACCTGGGATAGGCAGGAGAGAAAATGGGTATTGATTAAAAAAATAAGAATCAAAACTACCAGGAGCAACTGTTCCTCTTGAGGCAGAGCTGGAGGTCCGTCTCGGCTGTCACAGAGTTTGAGTGGGGTAAACTCTGCCGCCGACACAGACGTGGGGAAAACATGCAAATTGGCTGACAACGTCTTATCACCAGTGGTTAGAAAATTTTCACAATGAACAAGAAATACAAAAATAAGAATAAGAAATAAGAAAAAGCTTTATAGCTACAACACCCAAAAGAACAAGGTTTGAGTTTTGGGAAAACTCACAGCAAGAAGGTTCCTGGTTCAACTCCCGGGCAGAGCTGGAGTCTTTCTATGTGGAGTTTATATGTGGCGTGGGTTTTCTCGGGGTACTTTGACTTTTCTCTCTGTCCAAATACAGGTGTGTTGGCTGATTGATCATTCTTAGTCCCCAGCAGGTGTGAGTGTGTATGGTCTATAAATGTGGCCTTACGGTGGGTGTACACCTGCCTTTCACCTGCAATGAGCCGATACCCTCCATGCAAAGAGCGACATTAATCAGAATCTGGTCGTATTCAAGGCTATATTGAGAAATAGTTGGATTTTTAAAATACAACAAATTCCAGACTTGTAAACACCTAAATTGAAATATATATAAAAAACCAAAATCATAAAAACATCAAAATTTAATGAACTTTAAAACAAAGTCACTGACAGTGGTTTATGGTGTTTATTATGCCAATAAACTGTTTGGTGTTGTTACATCAAATTCAGGAGTGATTGTTGGATATTTTAAACTTCTGAAACTGTAACACAAATTAAAAGCAACTCACGTAAACATCTTAATGGGATCATTGTCTTGTCAAGACTGATGACAAAAGTTACATTATTTCTGTTTATGTAAATGTGGGATGAAGCTGTGAGGACGACCACGCGAGCAGCACCGATGATGAGACGTCATAAACCTTCAGCTGGACCCATCTGGACCCGTCACTAACGCGTTTCCAGTACAAATTCAGTTAATGGGGAGCTGTTGGAGGTAAAAGTAAAACATTTGTTATCAGGATGTAGACCAGCAGCTGTGGGAGGTTTGACGAGCCAAAACGAGAATAATGATCCAATAACACAATTCAGAGCTCTGGTTTTGCCGGCTTTTTTTGGCTTCTGTGTTTCAAGACGAAATGAAAACAACTCGCTGGCTCAGAGATGACTGTCACTTCCAGTCGCTGGCAAAAAAACAGATCAAATGAACAACAGCAGATGTTCATGAAAGCACCTTCCTCAAGCATGAAGAGGACTTCGGAGAACACAAGAAGAAGAAAACAAAACAATACTTGAATTAAACAAATATAATGAAAGAATGTGTTAATAAACCAAAGTGAAACCTAAATTAAGCTGAAGAACACACAGTAGTGAAAATACTTATTATTCAAATCTATAAAGAAAGAAACACATCACCTAGCTGGTGTGGGAGAAAGTGGGACTTGCTCACAGTTACAGATAAAAGACATTGTGGGGAAGCTTAAGTCATACTTTTAATGCAAAAAAATCTAAAAACACTTATAAAACACAGACTCATCTTCAGATATCCCATAAGGTGATATTTTTTTCTTCTTTTCCTTTCTAAAGAGCTTCTGTAAATAATTACAGTACTTTGCAGATGTTTGATGATATATATTATCTCTAGTTTTTTAAAGCACTGACAAGCCAGTATTCATCTTAAGTGCGAGTGCTCAACTCTCCTGGACTCTTTTTTTCTTTTCCTTTTTTCGTTTCAAATGCTCTCAACCGTGCGCCCCATAAACTCACAACTTTGCATGTACTGCCAGCACATTGTGGATGTGGTGCCGTGGACATCTGTGCCACAGTCATTCTGCCTGACTGAGTGGATTCCCAATTACACGCTGGAGTAGCGGCTGAATTGAGAATTCAGATACGGGCCGCATGGAGTGAGTTACTCCCGGACGCTTAAAAATTAAGTGCTTGGGCTCATAGATTTTGTATTTCATTAACGTGTAATCAGGGAGGAACTAGGTCACTGCAGCCAGCTGTGCAACGGCTTCTCCACTCCCACACCGTCACAGAGATGATATTAAGGGTTCAAAAAGAGGGGAATCATCACTACCCTGCATGTTCTTACAAATTTATTAACTTCAGCTCAGGACTGTTTCAGATTTCCTGCTTGACACGTATTTCATAAGAATCAACAGAGATGAGGCAAGTTCATGGTGGTGTTCTTTCATTATTCAAGGACAGATGTCTGAAATCGTGGATTTGAGAAATATGAACCTTAAAAACAGAATTATTCCTTTTAAATACACTGTGTAATACCTCAAAAGTTTTATGTAACTTTAATACCTTATGGACGTTGACGTTATGCCCAACCCACAGATGTTGAGCATCTGTATGAGTTAGTGGTTCATGCTTTTTGGGGAATTTGTTATCAGAAAGATTTTATTTGTAGAGATTTTTGCATTGTACACACAGCTAACTATTTGATTATTTGACATCACTTTAGTAAATATGTATTTAAGATGATTACTTGGTAACTCTTTACCACTCAGTTATCCTAATCTGCCTTTGTTATTAAAACTGAACATGCTGGATGTGCTGTTTTTGTAAAGTACACATTTGTAGTGTCCCTGAAGCCTTATCTTCCCATTTTCTGTGTTAAATTGATGTTGATAAAAACTCATTTGTGTAATCAGAATATATATCAATCAGCCTTCATTCAGTTTCATATTCAGAAACGCTGGCAACCATGGCAACCTGTAACTATTCCCTGGAGTCATGTAGTTTCTCTTGACATTAATGTAACCAAGCCAAAAAAAAAAAACAGTTTTGTCACATATTCTGTCTTGGGCTCCTAATGAAATGTGCACCTCGGGCTCTGACTCCTGTTTACCACGGTTGACTGAGTCCCAAATAGTGTTGCAGTCACACTGGTGTTTCTGACCAAAAGCATTTAAGGGATTATTTGAGCAGCTTCAACAGCATTTGCTCTTTTGGCCTGAAACACTTTTTTTTCTTTTTTGTCTGAAGTTCAAATTTAGTTCGGAAATTAGGTTTGATAGTTATATAAATGCAGCATGCTTTAAAAGGCAGTGGATAACCATTTTAAGTAGTTACATATATATATATTAATTTCCATAAACAAGTAATCCTGACTGCAGTCAGTGTTACTTTTTTCCTCTGAGAATTTATAAAGAGCTACGTAGGTTTCCACTTTCCATCCAATATTATTTCTGACTGCAAACATTTGTTCTGTCTTTCTTTTCTTGCTGGGATCTTTTGGCTTTTCACTGTGTGTGAAACACATGAATCACACTTTAAACCTTTGAGACAGGAAATTGAGGACACTTGTCCTTGTGAATTTTTCTTCCTTTCTTTATTTCACTTTTGTCACATACCTCTATTTCATCACCTTCATAGACTTCAAACAATCAGTGTCCTTCTGTGCTGCAAAAGCAAAAGCCAGTGATCAGTTAAAGCCACACAGACTCTGCAAATGAAGTGTACGTATGTTTATCTGACTTTTAATTTTGTCTAAGGAGAAAATTTATGTTCATCAAAAGGGTTATTTTTATGTTACACAGATATTTTATGGTTATGATAAATGTCATTTTCAGTACTTTCTAAAGACGTTTTAAATTATCATCATTGAGGGATACCAGTAAATCTGAATAAAACTGTGATAAAACTTCATTTTGGTTGACCTAGAACTACACTAACTTAAGACTTGGTTTCTGCAGATGCATAGTCTGACAGTGTTGAAAATTTAAACAGATAGGATCATTTACAATGCAGATATGTTGGAATGTAAAAGAAGAAATACGTGCATTTCACATGTTATGAGTTTTTGGGCTTTTGTTTTATCAAAAAAATAAAAACAAATTTAGGATACTTACATATTTCTGCAGTAATTGTCTTTTGCTTTATGTCAGCTGTTTCCACAGTCCCGCAGTTGAAATTAAAATAAACTTTACGAGTCACATTTAATAGGAGTTAAGTTGGATGTTTTACATGATTTTAAATACTTCACCTGCGTTTATTGAACTGATATTATGTGATAACTAAGTCATCAACAGATTTGTCTGTTAGAGCTCTCTGGTGGTAGGTCAGAATCGGGTAGCTCTAAATGACTGTAAAAGAAAACAAAAACAACTGATTAATAGCTGTAAATAAAAAAAGGGTGGAAGTAGTGTTTCACTTCTGTCTGCTCCTGTGTGCAGTCAGTCGTTGTTAATACTTACCTGGATACTACAGGTGCATTGGACTGTACGTGGACAGTATATCAAGCAATAGTGGAAGGATGGCTTCATTTCAGTTTTGAACGTAAATTATAGAGGATACAATGCTTTCTATTAGCTGAAGTCCATTCCATAGTGAATTGCTTGCTAACACGCCTTGCTGAAAATAGCAATTTTCTCTCATCAAGCAGCGAGTTCATTCACTGCTGCAGAAGATCTAAAATGGGAGACGTGGCCATGCTAATCCAGTTTAATGAAGCGTTGAACTGATGAGTGACTCACGAAACAAGTGCTTCAGTTCTCCGCCATCCTTCACCATTTGAACCCCAACATGACATTTACAGGTGCATGTGCTTGACATCTGAGTTAGGGGGAGGTTTCAATAAATACGCGTGAAGCTGCACAGACATCAAAACATTTTACACCAACTACGTAAAAACTCAGAGAAATGTAAAAGTTCTCCATGTTCATCAGATGTAAATAAGTGTTTTGGTCATACCAGATGGATGAAGGACCCAAAATTCAATTTTAAATCTACTAAAAGCTATAATAAGTTGGCTGCATGGAAGAGTCACCATTATACAATTTCTATTTTTAACTGAAAGCAGCAAAATACTTAAATTCATGCAATTAGGCATTACATCATTGCATCTACTATATATTATGTTGTAGTGCATTGTTACATCTGCTGTTCTTTAGATTCAATTAGTTTAATGCCGATTTGAGCTTATGTGGCTTCCCTTAATCACATTGTGAAACCACGTGCATATTAACACGTGGTGAATTAACTTTATCTGAACTTCATCATTTAAAGTCTGGAAAAGCAGAAGGTCAGCTGTGATGACTGGATGGGAAATTAAAGCATTTGCGTTGTGGCACGACTGTGAAGAGCACTGCCTTGGGTCTTGTTACGCTGATGCATTGTAAACATATTTCTTGTGCTGCTGAAGCCTCATTTTTCACTGTAATGTTAAATAACAGCCCTGCGGACTGTTGAGAGTGTCTGCTGAGTATTTGGCTTTCACCAAGCAGGCCTCCTCAAAACACCCGTTACATTTGTCTTCGTAAAATCTAAAGTTTCACTAATCGGTTGGTGTCATGATAAGCAGTGAGCTGCAGCTGCCTTGGTCTGCTTCCTCTGTTTGGACGCTGGAGGAGCAGAGCTCTCACTTCATCGAAAAAGCGTCAGTTAAAAGGACAGGACAGCTCAGCCTCCCTTCGCTGGATTCAGATTTTGATCGAGTCAGTGTTCAGCCTGCCTTTCCTCCTTCATCTCTCTCCACTTGGTATGGATGACATTCATTTTCCTTCAGGATAAAAATCTGAAACGTCGTGCAGTTTGTCTCTTCATTCCCATCCTGCTTTAAACAGTATCTCACTCACGCATTTCCCTCCTTATGGATTCCCTTTTTTTACTCCTTCATATTTCTTTTTTTCTGCTCTTCTCAGTACCCTATCCCTTTCATTTCATTTCTACAAGAATTCATTAAGACAGAAAGGGATTTTCTTTCAACAGGCTCCACCTTCTTCAACCTTTCATTTTATTGTACTTGTGCAATCAAACTGTAAGTCTGCTTTTTTTGTGTGCGTATTCAGACAAAAATCAGCTGTAATCATTGCATATTTGCATACTCCATTTGTGGGTGCTCGACAGCTGTCTCTGCACAGAGTTGTATGAAGTTTGACAGGAAAAGGCATATTGCTGAACAAACATAACAAGTCTGTCATTTGCATAGACTTTGCTCGGATGCAGACATCAAAGAGCTTCAGACATCTTGACTTCTGTGGTAATACAAACCTTGGTGATCACACGGCTTATTTCCTTCACTACTGCAATAGCAGGACACTGTAGATCTTAACATTTGGATACGCCCGTCAACAGCGTTGACTGACAGTGCAAATCACAGTGGGCTTTTGTTCCCTCTCTTCACGCTGCAGTCTAATCTGTTCAGAACTACAGATGAACATTTGACATTTACCTGCAACTGTTTTTCGGTCCGGAGCTGGTGCTTGAAGCAAATGTCACTACTCAGCTAGCAGAAAAATGTAACACTATGTTTTCTGAGTCTGAAGTGTTTGCTGATGTGTAAGCAGCCTGCGAGCACTGCAGTGACCACTTTTTTTATTTTTATTTTTATTTTTTTCGAAGGGGGTCACGGCCCAACTGCATCAGCCACCTCACTGCTTGCTCTCCTCAGGCACCAGCTGACTTTCTCCTTCTGTGCTCCCGCGTCAAAGGCTGCAAGGACAGTAACACACCCAGGCAGAGCTGAATAATTTCAGCCACACATGGATTAGCTATATTTTAACCCCCCCCCCCCCCTTACCTCCAGACTGCGGAGGAAGCCAAAATGGTAAAATCAATAGACCAGACAGGTGTAACTTCACCATGGAGGTGATAGAAATCACGTCCAGACTGGCCTCGCTTCTGATTTTTGGTTTTGTCTTCATCGGACCATAAAGCCACTGCAGTAATCTGCCTGTGTTTTTGATCCCTGTCCGCAGGCAAACAGACATGCCCCCCAGAGAAATTTGATTGCGGGGGATCCACCAACAAGTGTGTCTCGTTGTCATGGAGATGTGATGGGGAGAAAGACTGCGAGAACGGGGCAGATGAGGAAGACTGTGCATCTGGTGAGTTTTTATTTTTTGTTAAGTCTGCTTTCTCGTACCATGAGGATATTAAAAACATGAATTGAATGGACTTATTTCCATTTTTGAAAAGTTATTACATTTCACCTCTTGACGCAGTTGTGGCATTGACGGATACACTGGTGAATATCAATGACGAAAACATCTTTTTAACTCACTTACCACCTGTTTAGTGTTGTAGATGGTTTTATCCTCTCTGATCTGATTTCCCTGGCTGCAGCAGGGAGCTTGTTGTATAATTACAACTCCAAATCACAAAAATATTGGACAGGGTGGAAAGAAATGTTGTGATTCTTGTCTTTAATTATGTATTTTGTTACAGTCTAGACGATATACATGAATATATTTCATCAACTTTACTTCATTACTACAGTTAAAGTATATTCCCGCAGTTCATAGACACAACATATTTAAAAAAAAAACCCCAAATAAATAAATAAAATTGTATGATTGCCAAATTCTTCTCATGACACATAAAAGATTCTTGTATCAAAGAGACTGAGCAATGATGTTTTTTTTTTTTCCTCCTTGTATGTAATATTATGGACTTGTCATTTTTCTGCTTTTCATTCAGAAATTCTGTATTGGGGACAAGTCAGGGTGGATAAAGCTGTTTTCTAGTCTTGCTGACCACTCACTACACTCTGCATCCACCCGTTTATACTCATGTTCAAATAGCTGGCTAAAGTAAAGTGGAGTGAGGTACACTGACACCATTCATAGGCTTTTTCTGTCACAGGCTTTACCATATGGACTCCAAGACCAGGAACCAAACCACTGACGCTGAGGTGGCAAATCTCGTAGCCACAGCCAGTCTAATAACCCTTACACTCTTCTTTTAAAACCATTTCTTTGTATCCATCAATTTCTTAAAAAAAACAAAAAATCATCTGGAATGCTGATTTACCTGAACACGATACACATTTCCGTTCCTTGATGATCCAGTCTAGATAGCTGAGACCAGAGAAATAGATGTTGCCTCTGGCAAAGTTTGTATGAGGCTTCATTTTCCCACAGTAAAGTTTTGACAAAAACTGTTCTTAGAATAGACCCAGTTACTTTCCCTGGATAGAGGACTTGTGTTAAACACGCGCTGGGCAGTTTGAATGCAAAGGGTGTCATTTCTGCTCTGGTGCCTGAAGCCGAGTCGAGGGGAGGGAAGAGGAGTTGACATGACAGCGCCGCTGGGTATTGGGGTGGCCTCCCAGATGCAGCGCTGGGTACAAAAGATGGAGCGGGTGATAGATCCATGTCACCCTGCATAACAATGGGATTTGTGGAGTGGCTTTCCCCAAATCGTGTATCACAAACTGAAATATGTCCGGTCCAGTTTTCGTCTGCAGCGCCTGCTCTTGTGATCATTGACTGCATAGAAATTCTTTCTAAAGCTCATCAACTTGTTTATGACCCGAGTTTCATTTCTTGCAAAGCCGTGATCGGTCATTTTAGCAACCAGCTGCATATTACAGTTTCTGTAATATGCTAATTTATATGCTGATTTATGGTGTCTTCAGCTCTGAGGAAACAGGAGCTTGTGGATCTTCTTCTCTTTTTATCAATGAATCCCACTCAGGTCCCACTGTTCCACATCGTTTTGTTTACCTGACCTGAGATTAAGTATACTGTTGGAGAAGGGTTGTTAAGGTGGCCAGGTAGACATCCAACTCCATGCCGGTTAAAGTTAAAGGGACAGACGACACGCTAAAATAGGAATAATAAACACGAAGTATCCAGCAATGTAAAAGGGACTTAAGTTTCTCAAAGTAATCTCCTTCCTATCGGGTTTATGAGGTATCAGTGAGAGACCGTTCTTGGTGGAGTTTGGTTTAACGGCTCTAAGATCATGGATGTTGAGCTTTCTTCCTTGGCCTTTATGGATTAAATTACTTGAAATTTTTAACTCTTTCCTCATTCTCCGAGATCCAGAAATATATAGTATGTGAAATGTCACTTTTTTTTCATGCTGTTGATCCATTTTCTGATGCAAGAGGCATATTAATTTGAATTTGAGCTACCTGCACTCGGCAGCGAAGTCTCCATGATGTGAAGGATTTTCATTTAATTTTGGAGTGAATATCAAATGTTGGCAGGTTTCTGATATTGCATTTTGTAGTCTTCCCACTGCTGTCGCTTGAGACCAATGATACCAACTCACATGCAGCCAATCACACGTCTCACCCGTGCGAGTCCCACCCCCTCCCCCCAGGCCTCTGTAGGGACCATCCTTGCCCTACTTCTGAGGAACAGGGAAGAATCAGTTTCTTCTTCTCTTCCCTCACTTTACCTCTATACACTTCCCTTTTATCCCATATATGAGATGTTGTTCATGTCTGGCATTTGCTTATTTTCAGATGTGTGAGTTTTGAGTTCGTGTCTGATGTGCATTTAACCTTTTCATATCTATTTGTTTAAAATACCACCAACAATGATTTTGTTGTTGTTGGTAGGGGAAAGAAAAAAGATGGTATCTAAATAAGTCACCTGATGGAAGGGTTTGTTATACAAGGTGTAATATGCAAGTATCTTGAGAATGACTTATAAACCTCAAAATGCCCCCCACGTTCTCACACCCGAGCGAGCAGTAGTGCCTCTATTGACTCTCTGTCTAATGCTTTCTTAGCTTCGATGGCTTTTAACTGTGCTGTTCATTGAGACGCAGTCTAGCCTGGACTAATCCTCCTTTCGTTCTAATGTCTGTATTGATGTGGCAGTCTTAAGCCTCTCAGTGGTGACAAGAGGGCAGCCAGCAGGCTGTCGACCACCCAGGCAAAGGCCAAAATCCCTGCAGGGGTAAACAACGCTTAACTCGATCATTTCAGCGAGGTAGACCTCGACAACAGCAGCGATCGCTGCCTAATAACATCAAAAATGAGATCTAGGAAGCGGTGTTTGAGGCGGTTTAAATGAAGACTGATTGGGCTGAACGCCACCCTTAAATATGTTGTTTAAACCAAGGGCAGGAAGATTTAAGTGTTAACTCGTTGCAGATCACATCTGAAGCTTTGAAGTATTGATTTTTTCAGTGTTGCTCATGTGCTTTCACTCAGCGATCTCCATGTTGTACTAATTTATAATCCAAGATTAATATCTTTTATGGAAAAAATACAATGTTTCTGTTTTTTATTATTATTATTTTTTTAATTTTCTGAGACTGGTGATGTTTTTAAAGAGTTTGTCCTTTGGCTACACTGCCACAACTCCAAAACTGAAAACAATCTTTTTTGTTTCTGAAAACATAAAAAAAACATGGCTGTTACAATATAAAAAGCAATACAGAACTGAAAAACATTTCCCAGCCTGAAAATTTAGAGAAAAGAAAAAGAATTTTATAATATTTTTAGACTGGACTTAAACGGTACATGCATACATGTTTTTGGACCCATGCAAGCACAGGGAGAACATGGAAACTCCACACAGAAATGGTCCTGCTGGGAATCAAACCAGGAACCTCCTAAATCTGTGCCTTTTGAACCAGGTGTGTCATCTGTAATTAACTTGTGAGTCACAACATCAATTTCCCATTGTAAGTACTGAGTGTAGATCTGGTAGAAGTAACTATGCGACCTGTTAAGAAAACCTTCTCACTGGCCAGGTAACATTAGTTTGACTTGATTAGAACCTCACAGGTTCTAAGATGGATCCAAATGTGGACATGTCGTAAACAGTTGATCAAGAACAGTGCATTTGTGTCAGAATATCTAGTTTGATTTCCTAAACAGCATTTGCTTAAAGGATTCCAGGATATTTCGTTTGAGTGGTAAGATCATATGGACCACAGGTGTCAGACTCCAATCCTTGAGGGCTGGTGTCCTGCATGTTTTAGGTGTTTCCCAGCTCTAACACACCTGATTCAAATTAATAGTCTCATCAAGGTCTACACAAGTCTGCTCATAATACAGTTGTTTGTATCAGGGTCTGATGGAGCAGAAAAACATCTAAAACATCCAGGACAGTGGCCCTTGAGGACCGGAGTTTGACACCCTTGATTATAGACTAATAGGGATGTTTAAGTGCTCAGTACTTTTAATAAATACTCTAATCTGGGGTCGTTGACAACAATACCAGGGTGTACTGCTGATGAATTGCCTCAGTAATGACTTTGGTCCAGTTTGGTAATACAACCACGTTGAAAGCTGCAGGGGATAGGTTTCTTCTCTGCTGATGGTTTTTTTTCCCTCCTCACTAAGGTCCCTGCCACATCTGGATGGTGTTGCCTTAAATGCGCTAGTATGCAAGACATATTTCCACTCACATAACAACACAACCTCCTTCTGTCTACTGCACTCTTTCCTCTATTTGTCATAGATTATAGGCTGCGTGAAACTTTTCCACATTGCTGATTTGAAACAAGCAGTTGGGTCCTCGAGCTCTTGTGTGCCACCTGAGCTCGCCGATCTTGTTTTGAATTGATGTGTTCATCCACATAAGAACACAGAGATGCTGCACTGAATGTACAATGAGGTTTTAATAATACCATTTGGCATTATATTCAGGTAATAATGTATTGCGATAAACTTGTAAGCACTTCAAACATATTTGTAAGGAAAAATCTATATCCCTTTCTAGCTTAGTAAAAATCACTTTTGATTTGCACTTTATTCATTGATCTCAGTCAGTGCAGCGTATTAGTATTCTTATGACAATGTATGCTCTTTGGTGTCTTTTTCTTGTGGTCTTTTTCACGTTGGTTTCAGTTGGCAAACAGAATTGAACTATCACAGGCATCATCTTGTACATTTATTTGCCTTTTGACAAATTGTGTATTTTTCATCTGATTGCATGCTTCAAACTGTCCCATGAAGTGCGTTTACAGCCCCTGTGTGTGATTAAAACAAAATAAAAATAGATGATTAAGTTAGAGTTTGTAGTTATTCACCAGATCCAAGGCTATAAAAATAACAAAGATTAAAATCTCTTTGCTCTGTTAGTAATGCAGTAATGATGCAATGACCTTCATGCCAAAAATAAACAAACAAACAAAAAACATGTATGGCAAGAAACTCCTTTCAAGTACTTCAGACTGAAGGTCAAAGATGTACAACATGAAGTGAGATGGGGAGAAGAAGTTCAAAATGACGCAACAGCTTTCGTACAAGATTGAGAATAAAGCTTTCAATAAAACACATTTTCAGTTGCTTTTGTTCCTCTCAGTTCAGGGTCAGCTGGAAAACATCAGCTCATGTTGCCACAAATGTGAAGCGACGTCAGTTTGAAATATTAAACCACAACTTGAACGAGCGAAACACCTCTAGAATCACTGAGCATTCAAAGTTGAAATGACCCACCTGAGTCCGTACAGGAGTCAAAAAAATCTGCAGCGGTGTCTGCCTCTGATTCTCCCGGCAGGATCAGTTTATTTTAAATACTCTTGCTCAGTGGTGCACTCATCTTTTCTTTTTGACAATCGCTTGTTTTTTGAATGTGATAACTTCAGGAAGACCACATTCATTCGAAATATAAGAGAACCTCACTCATAGGATGACCCAACTTTTTCCAAGACTTGTCTTAGTCACCTTGTCTTTGTGAGACTCTGTGGCTGTCTGGAGCAAAAATTTATTACAGTTTCATTTAACTAGAATATTGTGAGAACCACATTAACAATGATTTGTGTTTTGGTAATGTCATTTTTAAGCTTTTGTCAGCATGCTCAGGCTTTACCCTGGTTTACCAGGGGAAAGCTTACTGCCAACTTTTGCACAGAGCTGATTCAGCTGGAACCCACAGGGATGGCTTAAGCCCACTCTAATAGCAGAAATTTACACCTTGCCTAGCCCACTGCTGACTGGAAAAAGTCAATCTTGCAGGGGCATCCTGCTAATTGAGTCTTCCACATGTTGAATTATGGATTAAGTTGAATCTGGCCCTCACCAGAGAACACTTTCATTGATCAACATCACACTGAGCTGTAGTTTTAGAGGAGCTCCACAAGAAAGTTGAGCTGTCCTCAACCCTCAGCCACGTGGAGATTAATGTGCATTTGCTGTATTCCCCTGACATTTCTTTTGTGGGAGTCTGTCTGGTGGGATCTGGAGGAACACATCATGATGTGTGTTGGTGTGTATTTGTGTGTAGTTTCAGTAATTAATGTCAGGTTGAGCTTACCGCCTGGTCTCCACACATTTTGGCCTGTTTTCTTTAGTCACATTAAAAACTGCAATAATTAGGATCAGCATTATTTTACTATGTAAAATATATAAATAATGAATGAATGAGAAATATTCTTTATTTTCTTTTACATCCCATTTATCTACTTCATGAGATGTTTATTTTCTATTTTCCCTATTTTAGCAGATGGGAAGTTTTTTTGTAATGCCACATTGATTTATGTAATGGGACTTTAATTTTCTAACATCACAGTTTTTCCACTCCTATTAATTTTTATTATTCATGTTTAGAAGAGAGTTTATGTGTCTGAGTCAGATGAAGCAGCGGCGTCGTTCTGTCCATGAATAAGGTACTTAATCTAACATTATCCTATATTAACCCATGCATGCTCATTGATGTGTGGGTGTTTTGTACAGAAGTCGTATGTCCTCAATGTGGAAAGAATCAACAAAAATGAGAAGGGAATGGATTAATGTGCCACCTTCAAGTGTGAACAAGGCACATTCATGATGTGGTCTCCAGTGATTCCTGGTGGTCGCTAGCCTTACAGTCGGAGCGGTGCTGGAGTCTACAAGCAGTCAGGCGTGTTGTGTATTATTCTTATTTTTCTCTCAAATTTGGACTCTTTATGTATTTGTCATTAGATATTGTTCTTGGGGATTAAAACTTCTGTATTTTGGACTTAATAAGGGACGAGGGAGTCGCATTTATGAGAAAATGCAGTTCTTCAGTGTGTAGTGAAGACTTCATAGGATGAAGTCTGGAAACATACGGAGAGTCTGATTGACAAGATCAGAAATGACAGGCATCCCCCCACACCCTCCAACCGTCCACCCTCCTCGGCTTCAGGGGAATATCTGTGGAGACTGTAAACCACACTAGGCACAGACTACCAAAAGATGTCTTTAAAGGGAACAAACAGCTGATGTTAACATGAAGAGTTGCACTGTTATAAAGTTATGGGATGATATTGGGAGTTTTGATAAAAGTGATCAAGCCTTTGCAGAAACTGCCTTGTGGCACATGTTACTTCATGTGAGCATAGTTCAAACTTTAGATACGTTTAAATCGCACCTTAAGATTTTTCTTGGCTTTTTACATGAGTAGAGTATGTCATTGTAAGAAACCCTCATACAATCAGCTGGTTTGTACTTTCCTTTATGTTATTGTCTTTTATTACGTCATTTTCAGTTGTAATTTCTTTATTTTAAAGCATTTTATTTAACTCTTTTTCTAAATGTGTTCTATACATAAAATTGACTTTGAAATGATGAGAACTTGGGCAGCACGGTGGCTGTTGTCTCACAGCAAGAAGGTTCCTGGTTCGACTCCCATCAGGAGTCTTTCTGTGTGGTTTGCATGTTCTCCCCGTGCTTGCGTGGGTTTTCTCCGGGTACTCTGGTTTCAGAACATGCACGTACAAAAACAGGTATATGAGGTTGATTGAGAACTCTAAATTGCCCGTAGGTGTGAGTGTGCATGGTTATTTGTCTGTATATGTGGCCCTGCGATGAACTGGCGACCTATCCAGCGTGTACCCCTGCCTCTTGCCTGAAATGGGCTGGGACTGGCTCCAGCAGACCCCCGTGACCCAGAAATGGATTCAGGGGGTACAGAAAAGGGATGGATGGATGATGAGAACTCTCTGTTCTGCTGAACCTAGCAGCATGTTCAGCATGGGTCATATTTGATGTTACAGGTGAAACACTAATAAGGAGCTCATCCATCTTTTTTTTTTGTTTTGTTTTTATAGATGTCCCAACACAACACAGCATCTATTTTCCCTTAACTCTAATCTGACTTGTGCACTTCATCCACAACAGTTGTTGTTTTGTCCTTTCTTTTTTCTCTTTTCACTGGAGTGTGGTTCCTGTGCCAGGCAGGTCTGCTGTTTCCTTGCTCAAGCAGGATGGTGGGAACGTTTTTGGTTCCCAGTGGTCTAAAATGAGCTGTCCTGTGCAACAACACTGCCAGATGGGAGCACAGTTTTATCCAAGCATCATAAGAGCATGCATGTTATCTGCTGGGGTCTGATGTGGCTAGTTTTTAAAAGATAAGTTGAAGAAAGCAATGGCACAATAGCTCATGGTAATATCATGAAGAAGAAATTAAAAGCTGTCCTTATTAACTTATGAGTACTTCACAATAAGAAGAACTTTCATCTAATTTAGATCCCTTTATGGCTGATTTGAAATGGTCTGCAAACAAATGTTTTCAGTTGTTACCAGAAGAATTTGAGACTTAGTGGATATTTTGTGACTGATGCTACTGTTTGGGCTCATGTAAACAACCCCACTCCTCTCAGACAAAAGTAAACATGGAAATAAAGAGTGCAGGAGAAAGTGCCATTTTGTAAATAAAATATTAAACTAAATATTTAATATCATCTAAAAAAAAGGTGTTCCTTGAACTTATTCATCATTAAAATAAAAATATGTATTTACACTATGTAAATGTACTATTAAAAAAGTCCATATCTACTTATTCAGATAGATAATTTTATTGAGCAGGGGGAATCCCTAATTTTGTTCCACCAATTAAAATTAACTACAACAGAGTATTTTTTTTTAACTTTTCCAAATACTCATGAAGTATCTTTGCAGTTCTGGCCTATTGACTGTCAGTTGACTTCCCTTTTCAGGCAGTAATGATACTTTTGACTCCCATCTTGTCCTCTTTTATCTGGTCCCGGTTGTTCCTGTAGATGGGAGACTTGTTCATTCTCTGTAAATGCGCATGCCAGAGCTGGAAAGGTCAGCCACTTAGCTGCTTCCTCGCTGAGGAATTGGCTGAGAGACTGTGAGTTTGTAAGTGAGTTGGTTC
Source organism: Zenarchopterus dispar (assembly GCA_028564865.1). Taxonomy (NCBI): domain Eukaryota; kingdom Metazoa; phylum Chordata; class Actinopteri; order Beloniformes; family Zenarchopteridae; genus Zenarchopterus; species Zenarchopterus dispar. The sequence continues at coordinate 254 of JAOWBL010015903.1, read as the reverse complement.
ATCAGTGTCGAATTGTCTCATTGTCTCAAGGCGAAGTTGAACTTACTGCAGTCACTGGAACTGAGGTGGACCTCATTTCTCTGACCAGTACACAATTAAATTTTTACAAACTCATGAACATCCTAAAAGCCTCAGAGGAAATCAGACGCCATAAATGCAGTGATTAATATGTTCAGGGTATTCGTTATATATATATATATATATATATATATATATATATATATATATATATATATATATATATATATATATAT
>JAOWBL010015875.1:24924-36625 GCA_028564865.1 Zenarchopterus dispar | reverse complement strand
ATCCCCTATGAGCAAGCACTTGGCAACAGTGGGAAGGAAAAACTCCCTTTTAACAGGAAGAAACCTCCGGCAGAACCTGCAAAGGTTTTCGAGCAGTGTGGTTTTTGTCCTGGCTGTGGAACTGTGGACCAGCTCTACACCCTCAGCAGGGTCCTGGAGGCAGCATGGGAGTTTGTCCAACCAGTCTACATGCGTTTTGTAGACTTGGAGAAGGCTTTCAATCATGTCCCTTGGGGGTTCCTGGGGGTGGTTCTTCGGGAGTATGGGGTGCTGGAGGCCCTTTTAAGGTCTCAGAATTTGGTCCGCATTGTCGGTTGTAAGTTGGATTCGTTTCCCGTGGGGATTGGACTCCGCCAGGGCTGCCCTTTGTCACCGATTCTGTTCATTGCTTTTATGGACAGAATTTCTAGGCGCAGCTGATGGGCTGAGGTGGTCCAGTTTGATGACCTCAGAATCAGGTCTCTGCTTTTTGCAGATGATGTGGTTCTGTTGGCTTCATCAGGCCAGGATCTTCAGCACTCACTGGAGCGGTTCGAAGCCGAATGTGAAGCGGCTGGGATGAGAATCAGCACCCCTAAATCCCAGACCATGGTCCTCAGTTGGAAAATGGTGGAGTGCCCTTTTCGGATCATGGATCAGGTACTTCCCAAGTATCTCGGGGTCTTGTTCACAAGTGAGGGAAGGATGGAGTGGGAGATCGATAGGTGGATTGGCGCGGCGTCTGCAGTGATGCAGATTCTTTATCGGTCTGTCATGGTGAAGAAGGAGCTGAGCCAAAAGGCGAAGCTCTCGATTTAGCAGTCAATCTATGTTCCTACCCTCACCTATGGTCACGAGCTGTGGGTAGTGACAGAAAGAACGAGATTGTGGATACAAGCGGTGGAAATGAGTTTCCTCCGGGCTCTCCCGTAGAGATAGGGTGAGAAGCTTGGTCATCTGGGAGGGGCTCAGAGTAGAGCCGCTGCTCCTCTGCATTGAGAGGAGCCAGATGAGGTGGCTTGGGCATCTGGTGAGGATCCCTTGTGGACGCCTCCCTGTTGAGGTTTTCCGGGCATGTCCCACTGGGAGGAGACCCCGGGGAAGACCCAGGACACATTGAAGGGACTATGACTCTCGCCTGGCCTGGGAACGCCTCAGGATCCCCCCAGATGAGCTGGACAAAGTGGCTGGGGAGAAGGAAGTCTGGGTCTCCCTGCGGAAGAAGATGGATGGATAATCCGCAAAGCAAAGAAATTAATTTGTATCCTCTCAACCAAGTCCTCAAATAAAATGAAAACACTTATCCTTTATTGAGCCCATCATAAAAATAAGTAACTCTCTAAAGTATCAAGTTATGTTTATTTTCAGAGTAGGATGAAAGAAAAGTGCTGGCGACCTCTCTTCCTGCTGTGTCTCACCACAGTGTTGGACATAAGAATCATGGGAAATCCTGGCGAGGCTGTGGGAGAAGATCCACTGGTATGACAAGTTCTATTAAAACTTTCCTTTAGGTTTCATAAACCTCCTAAATGCACTTGCATAACCACTGTTTTTACTGTCCATCCACCAGCTTGTCAAAAACCTGTCTGACAAACTTCTGCAAGTCATTCCTCATAATAAAAACAATTCCCGTGTTACTACATTACTCGTGAAGAGGAATCTCATTAGTCTGAATGAGATGGACCAACAAGCCCTGGCTACCTATCCTACTCTGGTGGAGCTACACCTGGATGATAATCATGTCACTACAGTACCTGCCAAGTATTTCTCTGTGTTATCACACCTCAGGGTGCTGTGTCTGGCCAGGAACAACATCAACAGGTGAATAAGATGACCAGTTAATATGAATTATGCTATACCTGCATTCCTTAAATGCAAAACAATAGTTTTATATTTGGTAACACTGGGTTATTGTCACAGCTTAAACCCAGAGGCACTGGCTGGCCTGGATGCCTTACAAGAGCTGGACCTATCCAACAATGAACTGACAAACCTCCCCACACACCTTATCACAGGCCTAAAACATCTACAGGTAAACAGCTGAAAACTGTCCATGTGGATATTCAACTAGAGGCATAATACTTTCAATATAAATCAACTGCTTTCAATATATACTGGTTCTCTCTATATTTAGAGATAAACTAATTCATCTATCTAACAAAAGGATAAAATATCCTTGTGTCAGTTTGGCTGCTGCTTCAGTTCACTCACTTTGAGTGGTTACAACAGACTGGGAAGTCTCTTCATCTTATTCATTTTAGTTTGTGAAACTAAAACTCATAGAGAGGAGCTAATGTTTTTCTTTAATAGTGGTATTTTTAGCAGATGTGTTACCTCAGCTGCAGGACAATATGTTCTGTAGAAGAATAAAGCTATTTTATTTATAAGGCAATATGAATTCAATGGTACCCTTCCCTCTTCTGGTCCAATAGACGGTGCACCTACAAGGCAACCCTTGGAACTGTTCCTGCCTACTGCTGAGCATCATTGGAAAGATGAGAGCAGCAAATATTACCATTGGTACTGACTCCTGATTATGTTCACACACTGAATCACACACCTAATCAATTTAGTGTTTAAAATTCATATATTCTCTCTCAGTAACAGCTTACTTCTAAAGAGTCTGACTTAAATGACGTTAATAAGATTTAAGTACAGCACAATTATACTGCTCAACGTTATGAATACTTAGCAACAAGACTAGCAGTTATGTTATACTACATGATATCTGTCTGTTTAGGAAGTCCACAACTCATCTGTACATACCCAGCAGAACACGCTGGAAGCAATCTTCTGGACTCTCCAGATCTGTGCTCCACATCAGCACCATCCACTTTGTCAGCAGACCCACAGAAAACAACACTAATCTACTCCCAACAGTCTCAGGGCTCATCTGTTATACTGAAGGCTACACTGTCATCAGGTCAGAACTACAGCATCAGCCAAGGTACGACATCCACATATATGGATGATTTACTTGTTTTCTTTTTCTTCACTTGCTCGTTCCCTCTTAAATACAGTGGTGCTTGAAAGTTTGCTAACACTGTGCTTCTGATGTGGCTCAAAACTAAGAGCAAGTTGTGTTAATGCCTCATGTGAGCTCAGACTTTAACATCTTGTCATAAAACAAGTTGCTAACACTAGTTATTTCACTGAATGAAAGCACACATTTATTTAACCTTCAAACTAAATGTTAAATCTAGAACTTGACATCCAGAATGCATAAATGAAAGATAAAAAGCTGAACAGACTGTTCTCTCTTTCCCTAACCAGACCAGACGCCTGTGCTTGGCAACACGTGGAAGTTCACGGCATGTGTTGCAGCCTTGGCACTAATCACCTCCACGCTCATTCTATCTGCCATCAAGGGACCTTCTTGGTACAGGCACTTCCACAATTACCAACATCGGCGATTACACCAAGATGACAGCCAGGATGGGGAGGAAATTGTCTCCACAGTCTTCTCGTAGGAAAGAGGGTACCAGACACATCAAACAGGCAGCTCTGAGGAGCTGCATGGGCAGATAGAGGAAGAAGATGATTAGCTTGAGGATCCGTACATCGAGAGAGAAGAGTGTTATGGAAGAAAGAAAAACATTCCGCTGAACCAAGACGAGGCAAACAGGAAGCCATAGCTCAGTGAGACACTGAAAAAGTCACCAATGTAAAAGAAAAACCTATCACTTTCATTCTCTTAGAGCTATGAGTTCACCAAGGGGCTGCTGTACACACGTACGTAGTTTTGTTTTTGTTGGGAAAAAAAAAAAAAATCTACATTTTTTTTAAGCACTGTATGTTGTATTTATCATTTGCACATACAATACAGTCACATATTCTGTCGGGCTAATTTCTAAGATTTCTGTATTTCAATTGCAAAGAAATTTTTCCATCTGAGATTTATTAAAATTTAATAAAGATTGCAATTGGTTTAATTACATCAAATACAGAAATCTTATACATTTTATTTAACTTGGTTTTAGTGTATAAACCAGATTCTAAGCATTTCAAACATATTGTAGTAATTCATACTGGATACATACACTGGTTCTTAAGTATTTGAAAAAAAATAGATTTATTAATGATAAACAGATAAATCTGTCTGTGTATTTAGAACACTTTGGGTTTATTAGTATTATTACATATATCTTATTCCAAATTGTTTTATTTACACTTGACTAACAAATATGCGTCACATTAAGTTTATTAGTCTGTTTACAATGAACCCATGTAGTCCAAATGGATGGGAATATTATATGCTATTAAAATACATAAATATTAAAAATTAGTCTTAAATGTTTCTGTGAGTATGGATGTAAGGTCCTGGTGCTGAACTAGTAGAAACTGCAGATTGCTTTGCTAAGCTTGGTAGCATGAAAGTTATGCCTGAGGAAGTGATAATGGGATGCCATTGGCTGAGCTGAATGTCAATCAGTATGTTAGAAATAAATATATTCCTTTCCTCATGTGGTACAAAAAAATTACACCCCCTAAGAGTTCTCATGGAAGTGAAATCTTTTTTTTTTTTTTTTTAAATTAACCAAACTGTGTTTATTTCTGCTCTAAAGCCGCACATTTTAACATGGAGCTCAGGGGAAACTGACTCACTTTTGCAGCCAGCCTCCAGTGAGGCCAGTTGAGAAACTGCAATCAATCTTACTCTCACATGGGATTCAATCTGGATGGTTGAATCCATGCGAGATTACGTATGACACAGAGAAATTTCCTGAGGACTGTCTAAGATGGATTTCCTGCAGTGCTCAGACATTTTGATTAGTGAGCGTCAAAGCCACCATCCAAAATAAAACAATAAAAATCCAGATATACATCAGGAAAATGGCCCCTGAGGATAAGCTGCTAAGTGAATTTCTAAGGTACCAGAAATCCAGTGCAGAAGAAGATGTGGAGGAGGAACCATCATGGACAGAGAAGTTCTTGTATGGCATGTACCACTGGCAGACTGAAGAAGTGGCTGACACTGATAAATCCTACCACTGGCTGGAAAAAGCTGGACTGAAGGACACCACTGAGGTATTAATCATGGGAGCACAAGAAAAGGCCTTGAGCACAAGAGTGACAGACACCAGGGTCTACCACACCAGACATGAATCAGCTGCAAAGTTGGTCACGACCAAGATGCTCCAAGATACAACATGCTGGCAGGTGAAGTATATATGAAAGGGCACAACCAGCTGGTGTTTATAGTGTACAGAAACATCAAGGTGGGTGATACCTCCAAGGATGGTGGAAAACGAAAGGGCGAAGATCCTGTGGGACTTCCAGATCCAGATTGATAAAGTGGTGATTGCTGATCAATAGGACACAGTGGTGATCGCTCCAGCAGGATCCATAAAACAACATCAGAGAACTCAGTCCAGAAGTGCAAACCGCCCACAGAGGAATGGGTAACATGCAGGAAGGGTTCAATGTTTTGCTCCTGAGAACAACACATACTATAGCTGTCCATGAATGGTTCATCATCCATGTATTGATGTATGGAGATGGATCGTAACAGCTAGAAAGCAAATGCTAATGTTACCAAGGCAATAACTTCCACACACACCCAACACATTCAATTTTAAAATCAGACTCATTCCTGTGGCTCTTATTTCCATTTCATATTTTTTGATCTGAACCTAAGATCTAAAGCATGAAAAATATGCCTTTTTCATTTTTTGGTATATTACCCAAAGACAAATAACCAGTCAATTTTTCATTTCTTGATTTTTGCTTGTCAGCTGGAAATGGAAACAGCGAATGGCTCATTTATTCAATTAGAGAGTTATTTTGTTTTTTTTTGTTGTTTTTTTTTTATTTGAAGACAAAAATTGGGATCCAACTTGTTTTATGTTTCACGATTTTAAAACGAGGAAAGCAGTAGGGGTCATTTTCTGTTTTTCTTTCTTTTTCAAAATAGAAATCAGATGGCTGAGATGTATGTGGACTATGTGAAGGACTTATTTATTTACAATGTATCGCCATGTGATGTATACAGTCACATGACTACACATTGTGATGGTGGGGATGGAGTTAATTACAACTGGAGGATGATCAAATAGGTCTGCTGAGCAATGAAACAGTTGCTCTCACTTCGATACTTATACATATATACTCTATACCATATAGCATATACTCCACAAATCTACATGTTTGTATGACATAACAGGTTCTGACCTGACAAAAGCACTATGGATAGTCATTGTATGTCTTTTATGTGACAAACTACATAAAATACACAATAATGGTAGTAACATGCCATGATTCAACTAAAAACCAAGCCTCTGGTGGGGGCATGGCCACCACAAATAACTAAAATATCCACCACAAAACAGCAGAAAAGAAACTATTTACCTGTAATTATTATTACTATTATTATTATTATATGTGATGTGCAAGGTAAAATCAATAGATTTAAATTTCTAATACTTTTATCCAATCATTTATAAGGAATTCTATTAATATAATATTCTTTTTGGGGAAAAACAAGGATTTTTCAGTCACATATTATTATCCTACCACGGTCTTATGATTTTTTTTTTTTTTTCCCCTTTTTCCATTTTGACCTGTTCAGAACAGTAAAGTCCGTTTGACATATAAGTCCCATTTCCACTGAGTGGTATGGCTGGGTACGCTATTTTGGGTGTTTCCATCATAAAAAGGGCCCCACAGAATCGAACCAAACTGCTCTATTTCTGGACTCCCTTCAAAGCACTAAGAAAAGGGTACGCTATGGTTAAGGCAGAAAGACTGGCATCAAATGATTTAGAAGGACTTTAATTTCCCACAGTGCAGAAATTGTGTAAAAAATAGCCTACTTAATGAGGTAACTTTTTTGTTTTGTTTACACAGAGCTGTAATTTTGTCTCTAATTTCATCTGATATTGTATTCAACATAAGGAACTGCGTGGATGAATTAACTGCAGAAATGGGAAAAAATATATAATTTTAGTAGTTTTCCTGTATAGGATACATCAAATGATGACAGGTAATTTGGTCTGCTGTGTGCAGATAATTTTGTAAAAATAATGTTGTTCAAAGACAAAGAACCAGTAAAATGTCTTCGTGTCTAAAGAATGGTTCTTTGGTGTTGATAGAATCAACATAACTTTTCTTTAGCTGCCACTACCACTATGGTTTGTGTCCAGGATTTTTCTTCCTTCTAAAGAATAGGACTTCCCATTCAATTTCCCCTGCAAGTCTTTGAAGACAACAACATTCACTTTGTCTCCATAGGTTTAGTGTGGTTTGAGGCTTTCAGTCTACTACTGTGTACAGTTATGTTTCAAGCCTTTCCAAAATGTGTACTTACACCGATTTGTAATTATCATATTGATTTACACAGAAAAATGTTCTTTTTGTTGTGTAATACATCACTATTCCAGTTAATAAAGCAAAATAAACATTATTCTGTCTCCTTAACTCTAGTAATCAGAACATAGTGCAGTTCTCAGAAATTCTTACTCTCTCCGTTCAGTGAAGATACTGTCGATGCCTTGTGCTTCGCTGTCATTTTGGGCTTTCAACTGAAAGAACAGAGAAAAATAAAGCAATGAGAAGAATTCTTGACATGCTTACAACTGGCTACTCAGCCTGCGTCAGGCTTTTCTATTGTTTACAAGTTTTACCATGTTATAGTCGTTAATCATTTCGTCTATCTCTGTGTTTGTGTTGAGCTTGTCCACCAACTAGAGAAAAAAAAGGGTACAAATGGGATTTTAAAATCATGTCACATATTAGCAGTATTGATCATGTGTGCAAGAACAGGGACACAGTCCACTGAAACCCACACAAAACTCCTTATTCTGCACTAGCCATCTCAAGAAATACTCAAGTTTTATACCAAGTCTAAATGCTTGTTTGCCTCTAAATAATTAAGTAGGTAATATCAATTTACTGTTGAGTGAAGAATTTCCTAAACAAAAATAAAATTCTAAACAAAAGACGGGGTTTACTGGTAAATATGATACTGGACAACATGCAGTTACTGTTTACCATATTGTAGTCAGCAAGCTGGCCTTGAAGGTTCTTAATTTCTGCAGCCAGGCCCTCAGCTCTGCAGTGGGCACACAGGGGGTTAGTAATGAGGGGGCTTATGCAGAAATCATGGCATGATCGGTTTGAACTAATAAAACTACTACCGACCTCTTCTCATAGGAGAGGTAGACAGAGTTCTCCTGGTTGTAGTTGTCAATCTCTTTGTGCAGTTTGCTGATTTCTGTGGTCAACTCGTTGATCTTACTCCTAACAGCAAAAAATGTCATAAAACAGTTTTAACTATAGCTGATTTTCTAAAACACCTATGACAGCTTTTTTTATATATTTTACACAGCGTTCATTTCATTTTTAGGATAGGATATTTCATCACAATAATATAATGTGTACATGAGCTGCTAATATAACCTTTAAAACTATTGTTAGTAGCAGTTAGTTTTCCATTACCTAAGAAGGCCCAAGTAGTAGGACTTATCCAAAATTTTTCTCTGAGACCCTTCAGGAAAGAACATGTGGGAGAGAGGTGGTGTTAAGAGACATGTAATGTTGTGACTGTGTCCCTGTACACTGGCTCAGATCCAAATGATTGACATAAACTAGAATCCATACAAACAAATAAAGAGAACATTTCATCAAGGTAAAAACAGGACAGTTTACTTCAAGTGTACCTTTCATGCCAGTCTTCATCCCACTAAGCCCCTGCTGGGTTACAGGCCTGTCTGTCACTTTGATGGGTGCTGACAGTACTCCAGGGTTGGCAATACCCCCTCTCATACCACCAGAACCACTAGTACCTGGAACCATCTGGATTCAAATAAATGAAAGAATTAAACTATTTTAAATTCTGGCTCCTATTTGCTGTATGAAAAAATACTAATATTGATTACTGACAAAGCAACATCTAGAGGGAGGGAAAAAGTGAAGAAAATTTCAAAGATAAAAACATATCCAAGCTTCTGGTTTACCCCAGTTGGGACACGAATAGCTGTGGGAGGATATCGGGCAGCTGTTGGAGGTCTTCCAGATCCACTACGGCTCACTGGCCTGCCTACACTGGAAGGAGGCCGCTGACTCGCCATGAGACCTAAAACCAATGGATATGACATTTTCTGTCAAACAACCAATAAAGTGGTCTTCAGGGTCTATCTGAATAATACATGCGACAGCGACAGCGTGGGGTTCTTGTCGCTTTGTTTTCACACTCTACAGCAAAGGCGTCACCCAGGACAAAGTTCGTCTTATCTGCAACAAACGTAGCAGCTTGAATTAAGCCCTGGGATGTTGGTGAACATCCCTTCGCCAGAGCCGCCGACCAAATTCAGCCAACTTAACTTTGCCGTGAATTGGTTTCGCCTTAGCCAGTGACAACACTTAATGTAACGAAGATTTAATACCTTAAACGCGACTTCCTCGGGGGCGTCTTCGTTGATGTTATGATTAGTCTCAGTTTAAAACTGTGAGTTTGTGATAAGTTAATCAAAGAGGAAAGCTTCAAGTGAAGATTGGAAACGCTAGCAAAAAATAAACCCAGCAACTCCAGATGATGTTGATGTTACCAAAGCAACCGTCTTCTTCTACTCATTAAAATCAAGTTGAAAGTTCACGTCTGCCCCCTATCGTCTAGTGGTTAATGTGCATGCATTAAAAAGAAGCGAACGTTGAGGTTGGATAAACTTGGCAAAACTTACCGTGTTATTTTATAAATACGAGTGTCTAAAGTAGATGTATTTACTATTCTCCCCACACAATTGTTTTAATCCCTTAAAAAAGTGATTACCACATTATGCCTGTGTGGTATCACTAAGTTGTACTCACTTTGTGTGTCACCTACTGCACTTTGTCAGCCTGGTCACTGGCAGCTCCTCATTCTAGTTTAAAATGACTTTAATCTTCAAAATAAACACATAAAACAGAAACTGTGTTCATATATTCTCTCATTTGTCAGATTTGTCCAAAATGTGTTTTTATACTTTTTAGAATGTCTAAAACAAGGCAATTATCTTTACTTCTTTTATGAATTAATTCTTTGTTTTTCTAAATAAGCTGAGCCATTGTTTATTTTGTAAATTCTCTGAAGCTACAATCTAGTTTGTTTATTTTATGTCTAATCAACTTATCTTCCCTTTCTCATTTTACTACCTTCATTAGAATTTTGTGTAATGATTTTACATTAAACATTTTTTTGATTAATTTATGCAAGGCCTTTATTAACATTGTCAAATACCCAGAGGTATCTTTAATGGAAATTTTTATTGTGGTCAAACAGTAGTATTTCACTAGTGATGAAAATGACAGACTGTTATCAGTTCAAAACAGAATCTCCTTTTGATCCCTGAGTTCTAACATCAGTTTTGTTCTAAAAAGTATAGTGTAAAAATCCCCGTAATAGTTAACTGCATTATTATTGGTACCTTTTTGATTTTGTTAACATTCCTGCTGCATGGTGTTCTGAAAATGAGTGCTACATTCAACAACATAAAACTGGCAATCCATTTATCTTGCAACTCGTGTTTAAAATGTTTTTTTTTCCTACTGTGCTGGTGACTTAAAAAAAGGTGAGAAAGTATAACATGTAGAAATATTGTCTGAGACGGCAGGAGCAGATAGCTCCAGCTTTTTTGGGTTTGAGGGGTTTCTTCTGCATACTTACATCAGGGCTGATAGGACACTTCAGAACTGTCCAAAGTTTTATTCTTAAGCCACTTCTTTTTTAAATTGTGTATTTTACATCATTATTTTGCTGGAGGAACCATGACCTCCAACTGAGAGAAAACTGGACAGGACATTTTGCTCCAGAAGGCCTTGATAATTTTGATATTTCACTGTACTCTACCCAGAGTCAAGAAAACCTGTACCAGATGTAGCAAATAACCAAGCTTCTTCCAGGTTTCAAATGAAGTAGTTCTTGTCTTTAAATGCTTCATTGTTGCATCTGTAAACAGAGAAGATGTGATTTGCTTGTCTTGTCTTTCCAAAGGACATTCTCCCAGAAGCTTTGTGGCCTATAAAGATGCACTGTGACAAATTCAAGTCTTTAAAAAAAAAAAAAAAAAAATTTCTTTTCAACAGTGGAGTCCTCCACAGTCATCCACTTTAGCTCAAACAGTGATGGATGGTGCGATCTGAAACTGATGTATCTCGACCTCGGAGTTCACCTTGATTACCTGGAAACTGTTCTGGGATCCTTGGTTACTATTTGTATCATGTTTCTTCAATATGTCTTTAATTTCCCTTTTGTGGCCACATCCACAGAGGTTGGCTACCGTCCCACGAATCCTAAAATATCAAGCTGCTTAGCGATGGTCTTATAGCCATTAGCTTTAACACGCTTGTCTATAATTTTCTTTTTGACCTCCTCAGGCAATTCTCTCTCTTTTGCTTTCTCTGATCCGTGACCAGTGTGGTGGTCTGAGACAGCCCTCCACCCTTTAAATAGTTAGACTAATAGGAATTACAGGAAAACTTCATTTTAATATCATGTTATGGTCAAATTATGTTCTATCTTCTCAGGGAGTACCAATTTCGTAATCCCATTTAAAAAAAAAATCATTTTATTGAACCACAATTCAAAAGTAGTCTGATTTGATTTATTTTTTTGTCAGTTTCAAGTTATTTCAATGACCATTGTTTGTTTTTCCCTTTATAATAGAAGGGTATAAATTTGTACATCCATCCATCCATCCGTATGAGTTCTTCTAAGCTTAAGCATGTATTGTTGCTGCTTCCATCTTTA
>JAOWBL010015875.1:0-24824 GCA_028564865.1 Zenarchopterus dispar | reverse complement strand
TAAATTTGTACATCCATCCATCCATCCGTATGAGTTCTTCTAAGCTTAAGCATGTATTGTTGCTGCTTCCATCTTTAAAATAATAATAATAATAATAATAAAGGAAACTAATAAGCTCACTGTTAGGTCAAACAACTTAAGGATCTTTGAACAACTATTTGTACATTTCAGCAACAAGGCAATTGAAGGTGCTTCACTGAAAACGTTTCCATTGTTTACACTGATAAACATAGCTTGAGAAGGACCTTTAAGCTTAACAGACAAATATTCCAATCAGTCCAGCACACACAAATATGATCCTTTCATACCTTGAGATGACTTGCATGTGACCGTTGTCTCAATGAATATATGGGAAAACAGTCAAATGACCTTAAACAGTCAGTAACACAAAAAAATGAACATAATGAGTTTTAGTCCAATTTATTTAATGTTTAATAATCACATCACTAATTAACAAGTAATCACAATAAACACTTTTCCCAAACAAAAAAAAGAAAAAAAAAGAAAAAAACAAAAAAGCAACCAAACAAAAAACTTGAAATAATGAGAAAAGAAGAAAAATCCCACACAAAAACAATGAGGAGGTTTTGTGAATGGCAGTAAGTCTACCTAACACGTTGGTTTTCAGGATGCTCTGCAGATATAGTAGGTGCTCATTAGCTAGTGTTACACTTAAATCTGAGGTAACAATAGATGATGCTTGAAAATACTCCTCAAGTACATTTTGAAGAACATTTATTACACACGCCAAATCTGATAGCTACAGTTAGTCTTCTTCCTGTCAAAGTGTCAGGGTCTCTCCAAAGCAGGCTGCTAATCTTCGAGTGTCATTGGCAGCCCATGCGTTTGATATGCAGTACTCCCAAATTACCAGGCAGTCTTGTGTGATTCAATTGCATTAAACTCAGTTCCATACAACCTTATTTTTTATCATGTGAACCTACAAAAGTCAGTATCTATGAAAATGCCGAACAGTTAATAAACTAAGTAGAATAAGATATTCATCTCAAGACTGGGCCTGTAGAGATCATTATGCTATGTAAAGACACAGATAAGTATTTTTCAGTTACTTAAATTTTTTTTTTTTTTATTGTGCTCCATTTTATTGTGCTCCAACTTTGGAGGAACTTCAAATTACCGGTAAGCTGTTTTTTTTTTTTTAAATGATGTGATGTGAAAGAGCTTCTCTGCTCTGTGCCAGAATTTAAATCCTGCAGAAACTCTAGGATGAAAATGTGAAAATCTGGCTGTTGCAAATCACAAGTACAACCCCTCCAACCATGGGAGCAAAGGCTACAAGAACACAGCAACAGATACAGTTACAAAAGCATTGCATCTTAAGCAAAACGTATCTTAAAAAACATTCTCTCACTTCAATGGCCCCTTTCAAATGAAAAAGGCAGACGTTTTCCATTTGTCACACTAAAAATAGCAGCCATAATAGCCACGATAAAAGAACTCCTCCTCTTAAAGCCAACTAAAGTACAAGGTTTTTTCGGAAATGGTCCAAAAAAACAAAACAAAAAACTAACAAAAACACCTCCCACAAACCTATAGTTGTGTGTTTTGTTCTAGAATTTCAGGGCAGTAAAAAGTACATTAGCGACAATTGTTCCATATAAATCCATGTGCAGTCTAATAATCAGTGGGAGGTAAAAACCTCGATCTTAAAGCAAAGCTAGTTTTGGCAGGCATGTGGAATAATTTCGCTAGAAGACAGCAGCTGTCCAACTCAAGTCCACCATCATGCACTTTTAGCAATACTTCATTTGAATGTGAAACAAGCTCACTTTCTAAAAGACATTTATTATAAATGACTGGAGTTTAATTTAGGAGGAAAGCTTGGATTAAAATGCTAGATAATCCCAATGTGAACAAAATGACTATATTGAATTAAAAACATTTGTACAGTTAGATATCATCGCTCCATCCCACTCAACCCTGTATGATGTTTAAAAGCATTAAGGTGCACTTTACTTTAATCAAACCCTGTCTACAAGTCATGAGAAAAGTGGAAATCTGAAAAGAAAACTCAAAAATACGCTTTTTGTAGTTTCATGCTATTGTTGTAATCAGTTATTCAACCTATGTGTGTGTGTGTTTCTACAAATGTTGCATATGTGATGACAGTGTAATACAGAAAAGAAATGAAAGTTTTATAAGTAGCTCCGGGTATCAGAGGTCCATACCTCTGATCAGAAGGTCTAGACCAAAGCTCATGCTGAAGTTCAACACAGCTTTTTTTTCTCTGTGGAGCTGTCTAACAAGTCCAGACAACAGCTTAAATAACCCCATTTGCTAACATGTTGGCCATCACAACGTTCTGATGTAATAAACCTGTTATCAATAGCCAAACTGTTACCAATCGATTTTGTCTGATATCCTGTCCACACCAACAATAGCAGTGTTAAAGAAAGCTGGTCATTGCTGAAAAGTTACTAGATACAATAATAACAAAACAAGCAAACACAAACAAGCAAAACACCAGGAACCTTTCTTTACTTTGCTTTTTTTTTGGAGAGCTTCCAATTTATGTTTGAGCTTTGGAGTTAGTACATAAAGATTTTGTATCAGCAAGTTGTTTTAACCATGAAACTGCAACCATCATAAATGAGTCCTTCATGTCAATTTTCATGAAAACAAACAAACAAAACAAAACAAAAATAGAAGTACAAGTGACACTACAGCACAACACTTTGAGTCATAATGCACAGAGGCTTTCAGCTGAGTGTGCATTATCTAGCCATGCACTGAAAAGGCAACAGGAGGAAACAGTTGCTACAAGAGAAGAGATTTAACTCACACCGTGTCCCACTGCCAACAATCAAACAAGAGCCCTCGGAGACCACAACTGCAGATGCTTATCAACTCAACAGAAGCTTACTGAATTTTCAAAAGACGTGCTACCATGACCTTCATCTAAGTACCTGGAATTGGACAACAATCATGACAACACACAACTATCAAGACAGCTTGATTTACACTGTTTCCTCTAAATATACCAGTACCAGGCTGCTTCAAGCATATCATGCTCTGTTTTGGTCGACTGTGATCGCTGTCTGGGATCAGATTTAGGCGTAGAACTGCATTGCCACCTGTTGACTGTGGTTTTCCGGTGAGATAGCAGGAGGCACATATGAGACACAGCTCCTTCCACATCGACCTCATCTCCCTCTGGCCTGTATACGCAAGTAAAGCTTCACAACTTCATCCAACTTCCTCTCTTTATTTTAAAACATTTGAGTCACAACACCTATTTAGCTTCTTTTTTTAACCTCAAGATGCAAGGTCCTTGAATGCTTCTTTTAAACTTTCTAAACACACCTTTCTCAACATTCTGTTTCATTCGGAAAATGACATCTTTCTTCACCGTGTGTCTTGGTTTATAAAATCTGTGCGTGTTTCCAAGATTTTCAGAGTACTATTGGAAAAAAAAGACCACGTGCTGTATTGCTTTTACACTAAGAACAATATAATAAGTAAATATTACCTAGTTTCATTATCAAGGGATAAGAGGGAAAAAACTCGTGAAAGACAAAAATAAAGATCCAAACAGAACACCAATGCTCATACACAAACAATTTCACACATCATCACAAATACAGAGAATAAAGAGTTAAACAGCCTAAAATAGTTCACACATCCTTGTTATTGGCTAGCTTTATTTTTCTCAACTCTTTTATAATAACTGATATTGATGAGAGAGGAAACAATGATGAGATTGACACTCAATTACTATGATGTTACAGAAGCAGTGAGTACATGGTTACTTGGAATAAATAAACCCTAAATCCTAAGGAACAGATAAGCTATGCATGTGACAGAAACTAGTGATGAATCAGAAAGGGTTTCCATACTGTTCGGCTGAAAAATGAAGTGATGTTGATGATGTAGATGTTTAACGTTGTGGAGGAGAGATGACGTAGGATAAGATAAGTTTCACTACTGGGCTATGTGTGAAACACGTGAAAGCCAGCGATCCCAGGTCAGCTGACTTGGAGAAGACGCAAATTAAACATGTAAGAAGCCTTGCTTTCCTCCATTTCTCTTCACATACACTAGCAGCCAGGCCCAGGCACGGCCTACACACAGTCACTTCAGCAACGTATAGGAGAGGAGCAAAGATGGGATGACTGAGCGAGATGATGAGAAAAACTACTGCGCGGTTAAAAGTATGCGACAACAGACTGAAGATAAAAGGGGTTTGTTGGGAGCCAAAAACATCAAGATCGCTTCATGGAACTGCTGCTGTTTCCCTGGACCTCCACCTGAAGATGCAGCAAGGAGGGAGGGGAGGGGGAGCTGATGCAGTCTGCGGATCCCAGAGACTCAACAAGGGACACGCTGCGAGGAGGGGCTTGGGGGTTTTGGTGGTGGTGTAAAGAATAGAAGGAACCGTGTGGGTGGGGTCTGTTGGTGTTGTTCTGGGAGGCTGGCCAGATGATGATGTCAGCGCCGTGGTCCGTGCGAGAGCGAGCATTCTCGCGGAAGTTGAGCTTGAAAGACTCAATCTGCAGCACAGAGGTTGGGGTAAAGAGGAAGGGAGTGAAAGTGAGGCAGAAAGAAAAAAATATCAAAACAGAAAAGGGTGGGGGAGGGGGAGGCAGTGAGAGGGTTCGGGTGGGGAGTTGAAATGAGGGCAGAGGGATAGCAGAATTAGATGCCTGCAAGATAAGAAGTCAAAAAATGATCAGATGCCGTGGACTGCAGAGAAATAGAAATAAACATGATGCAGCCACACAGACAGTCTTATCTCAGCCAAGGACAAAAGAGGAAAAGCAATACTTCCACACACGGTATTTTTCAGATGTCTCCTGGTAACAAGACCACTCTGGGAATCCTTGACTTTTCCTGTCTGGCTTTGCAAACTTACTTGTCTCTGGGATGTGTGAGTCCAGAGCCTGGGGCTCCTGGAGGCTCTCATTACCACAGGGAGCCCCGTCCTTGAGCCCATTCTCCTGGGCAACGGGACCCCCGGCTTGCCCTGGCTCAGGGCCTGGGGCTGGGCCTAGGCTGCCACTCAGAGGAGTTCCACTCCCCTCTGTTGTCTCCTTGTCCCCCTCAGCCTAGAAACACATAACAGGGTGTATCAATCAGCGAGGGTGAGGATGGGATAATCTGGCTCCAAATCGGTTACTCTGACACTTTTTTTTTCATGTCAGCAGCTATAAATACAGCTGCCTTATAATTATTTATCCCAACTGGCGGATTTCTTTATTGCTGATTTTCATTCTGTAATTTAAATGGTTATGTTTCCGGATTTATGCATTTTGAGATTTTGCCTGCTGCTAATTATTTTCAGAAGTCCCACATTTGGCTGAACCAAGTCCACCTGTTGGGACGTAAGTGTCTGCATAAGGACAACATTTTGGAGCAACACAGACTCTGGCTGGGTTATAAAAATATCAAAAACAGAGCAGTTTTAAGCTCATTATTAGATAGGGGAGATAATGTGTGATCACAAAAACATGCCAGAAAAAGGTCACATTTCTCACGTTTCTCAACCCAGACAAGGAAGATACCAATCAGAAAGGTTAAATGGTGACCTGAGCTAACTGTGAAGGAGCTGTACAGCACCACAGCAGCGACTGATGTGTCTGCCCACAAGACCACGATCCGCAGACGGGATCTTCAGAAAAGAATGGGCAAAAAAAGTTGACTTCTATAAGGAAATTCTACTTGAATAGAAGTAAAAATAAACATTTGGGTGAATACTCAGACATACTTGTTTCACCTTCAGCTTCAAAAAATGTCAAAGTGAGTAATTTAGAAAGGCATTGTTGTTGTCTTTATACTTGTGTTAAAAGTCTGTCCACCTTCATTCAAGTCTAAGCTTTTTTAAACAACAACAATATTAATAATAATAATAAACACATGGGTATTAACAGGTCCTCATATTTGATTAAAAAAATCCCATGTTGAACTGTCATTATTTGCAGGTTAAAAAACAACAAGAAAATCACAAGTGCAGTGAAAAACTAAGCATGTTTCAATAACTTGTAGAAGGATCTTTAACAGAAGTACTTTGGAGAAATCATATTCTGTATGACATTACAGTCTCTGACGGTGGATTTGCTCTTACTTCTGCAAGAGTTCTGGAAACCCTGGTTATGTTACAATGTTCTCTTCTTTTTGGAAAGATAAGGCTTTCTCCAGGCAACCCTTTGAGACCATCCATACTTGTTCAGTCTGTATAATTTTGTAACATTTTTATCGTTCTCTTATCATAGTTAACGTTTAACTTAGGCCTGTAAAGTCAGACGCTGTTGTTAGTCTATTGGCATTGTGTTAACACACATCAGAATGTTGATACTGATCTTTTTAATTCTTAAGGAAGATTAATTATTAATGACTAAGATTGTCTTACATTGTCACACATGGCTTCTGCATTTTGACTTAATTTTTATTAAATAATAACAGTGTAATTACACTAAATACTTTTTGGGATCTGGGGTTTTATTTACCTAATTTAAGCTCTAATTATTATTATTTTAATGGACTGAGCCATACATTTTTTATACAGTACATTAAGATGGTGTACTTTCTTTTTCATACATTTTTGTGTTGTTGATAGGGTAAAATTCAACAGGGGAGTTAAAACAGATATGGAGCCAGACTAAGGTGGAGAGAGATGGAATTACAGAAAAAAGAACAAAAGTATACATCACAAAATCACTTAGCATGCCTAATGAGTGCAATGATCAAACAAAATAAAAACTCTAGAACATTATGTAAAAAAAGCTGATGTAAAATACTAATCTTAAACTCCTATTCACACACCCCAAAACATACTTGAACATTATTGTTCTTCCTTGGTTTAATTCAATGTAAAGTGACCACAAGAACTGCTACACAGTATAAAAGTGAAACATGTCCAAAAACACCCACAAGAAACCATGTACCCTCATAAATATTGTTCGGTAAAAAGTTGGTATTATTATTGGGATTTTTTCGTTCTTCCTTTCCTCTGCCCTTTTATACTAACTTTTTAAAAATCTTGTGTGGGTTTTACAAAGTAACTTACAATGCTTTTCTCACAAGCACATTTTAATATCAGCTTAGCATTTGTCTAGACAGATATTTGGACTATTCATGGTATATACTTAATGTTTATTCCTGTCTATAGGAAGGAAAAAGGTACACAAAGCACTGCAGATGGCAGACATCACCGAGTCATTTGGTAATAATTATGGATTAACCTATCTTGGATGATTTTCATTAAGGAGGATTTTTTCAGTAAAAAAAGCTGTGCAAAGCATTAAAAAAAAACAACTTTTCAAGGTACATAGACAATATTATTATAGGAATGCTGTTCTTATTGATGATAATGATGACTGAGCATGCAAAGCAGTTTGTGAGGAAGTGGACGTGAGAGAAAGATGTGATAATGATGTGATGAAAGGAGACAGATGGGCTGCTATAGGCTGAGGGGATAAGTGACAGTATTATTATTTGATAGCTGAAAGCAAATAAATATGCTAATAGCACTCTGGTTTCATTCATGTGCTGGACAAAAGTTGTCCAGGAGAAGGGGGGGAGGTTGTTGCAAGACATCTCCTTAAATAAAAACAATGTCCTTTAAACAACCATATTATGATGGCGAGTCAATAATAATGGCTCCACAATGAGGATTCAAATTATTGTAGGACATTTGCCACAGTTAGGGCAAAATTTTGCTTCACACAATGGAGGGTGGTTCTTGTGTCCCACAGTGGCTGATTTTAAACAATGAAGAAGAGGACCCAAAAGTATAAACGTCCATTAACACCCAATAAACAGAGTTTGTATGTGTCCTTGACATTCTCACCTTGATATTTCCTCCACCAGGTGTATGGCTCACATTGTCCATGGAACCCACTTTGGACTGAGCATTTTCCCTAAAGTTCACTTTGTGGGACTCGATCTTCACAGCACCTCCACCTGCAGCTCACACAGATAATTAGCGTGACAATCACACTTATAACACGAGCTTTTACTCTCTTGTAAATACAGTTTCCTCCCTCCATCCAAACTTTTTTCTTAACTGAAATAGCTTTTTTATTATGTTCTCTTGTTTGTCTGCATATATATTAATGGTTAATACCAAATTTACACACACACACACATATATATACACACATACACACATATATATATATATACACACACACACAGGGAGCACGAGACATCATCACACATGGACTGGCCACCATAGAGTCCAGACCTTAACCCCACTGAGAATCTTTGGGATGTGCTGGAGAAGGCTTTGCGCAGCGGTCAGACTCTACCATCATCAGTGTAAGATCTTGGTGAAAAATTAATGCAAAACTGGATGGAAATAGATCTTGTGACATTGGAGAAGCTTGTCAAAATAATGCCACAGTGAATATGTGTCGTAATCCAAGCGAAAGGCGGTCCAACAAAATATTAGAGTGTGTGACCATTTTTTGGTGGCAACTTTTTTTTTGGTCGGGCAGTGTATATATGTATATATATATGTATGTATATATGTATATATATATATGGATGTATATATGTATATATATATATATGTATGTATATATGTATATATATATGTATGTATATATGTATATATATATGTATGTATATATGTATATATATATATATGTATATATATATATGTATGTATATATGTATGTATATGCATTTTGATCTTGCAACAAAAGGTTTTTTTCCTTTTTCTTCTGCATAATGTGTGAGAGAGTGGGTTCACTTCACCAGCCATCGTGATGGTCTACCATGTTTTTTTGACCCCCGCAGGGGAAAAAACAAACAAACAAACAAACAAACAAAAAAAAAAAACAGTTTCTGTCAAAAAAGACTAAAATCACTGACCGTGGGTCTACATGATTCATCTGATTTGTTTAAATGTTGTTCTGATGCAATTTGGTAATGTGCTTCTGAATTCCTTCAGTGGTCTGTAGGATCTGAGAAGTAATTCTTGGATTTTTTCTGGATTTTTGTGAACACTGCACAGTCTGACCTTTGAATACATTTGCAAGGATGTTGACCTCTAGGAAGACTACCAGCTGTCTTGAGTGTTCTCTGCTTCAACAAAAGGCAACTGGACTTCTTTGTTGTGGTTCTTGAAGATCTTTCACCCTCTATCCAAAAGATTTCTGAAGTTCAGTCTGAGTTTCAGGGCAACGCTAAAGTCATATGTATATAAAGCCTCCCATCACTCTTGTGAGCCGTTAGTCTTTTGTCCACCGTTAGTTGTTTATCTAGGCAGTATGTGAGATGTTTGGGGCACATAGATCAAGGTATGAGTGATTGTGAAACCACCTGTGGAGGAGATTCAAATTTGTGTTGTAAGTGATGGATAGGTGAAACTTGAGGCCCAATTCTCTTTTTAAAGCTTGTTTTTAACAGTCGACAAATGTCAAAATCCTTTGACAACACTTTACAAGCCTGTCAGTTTAAACTGAAGAGAGCCTTCTGCATGGAGGGTCAGGCATCTTTCAAAACCAATAAAAAGTTTTTTTTTCATGTTCAAGCCTTTGAGGATTACGGTGATCTAGATGACAAAGAACATATACTTTCATGTTTAAAATGGTTTTATAACCCATTCAGCTTGATGTCTACAGCAATTGCTTATCTAATACGAGTGCTTATGTCTTTCCCTTACTGCATTAACACACATCTAACCCTGGTCTACCACCGGCCGGAGGGAGGTGTGCTGCTGTTGCGGGGGTGCGCAGACTGGTGGTCCATGAGTCAGCTCGTCTTTGTGGCCCCCACGCTGTGGATCTGGGCGATGGGGTTTGGGGGGGGCTAGGTTGGAGCTACAGGGTTGCAGCCCTGGCCCCTTGGGTTCAGGTCCCGGCCTCTGTTGGTGGCATGCGGTCTTTGTGGGATTGGGAACCTGGGGGCGCCTCTTGGACTGGTTTCCCTGCCTGGATGAGGGCTGGCTGGGGGTTGCATGCTGGTGGGGGATCTGGGACCGCCAGGGAGGAGGGCTGAGTTGTTGGCAGGTGATGACAACAATTGTTGGTGGTACTTGTACTAATTATAATATCAATAATGATGCTAGGATTCATATTATTATTGGTCCTAGGGTTGTTGTTGCTCTACTGTTTCTTTTGTCTTCATTATTAATATTATAAGTGCTTTATTTGTAGGTATACATACTGCTTCTTCTCTGTTCATACATGTACAGTAGATGGTCATATGTAACTGGTTGCCTATATGTTTATAATTGAATGTATGTCCATATATGTATGTGTGTGTGTGTGCACACATGGGCACACATTCAAAATGTGTATAAATTTACACATTTTTACACACACATGCTCACTCACACACCATTTTGTTTTCCTCTTTTCTTTTTATGTCTATTTGTCTTCATGTCTATTTGTCTTCCACTGTAACACATCTCATCATGAAGACATCACACAAACACTACAGTAATCACCATACTACACAAACTGTACCCATCACTGTCTTGTCTTTTTGTCAGTCTTGTTTCATGTTTCATATTGGTGGATTAGTCCTCCAGGGCAGAATGAGGAATTCAGATACTAATAAAATATGAGATTAGACTGTAAAGAAGGACAGGTGACGAACACACACCCCACATTAATGCACCATATTAAAATATTTGCTGCAAAAATAAAATACATATGCATACGTATCCCTTGGACAACGCTTTTACCAAATCATGGTACTAACCATTAAAATACATATATGCAGACAAAAAAAACCCCAAAACAAAACAACAAAACAAAACACACATCTAAAAGTTCCAAAATAAGAAACTGCTGAAGCATCTGTTTTTAAAGAGGTTTTGCACACATGCTGATTAATTCATCAAGAGCTGATGAGGGGCAACAACTGGCTGCATGTTACCATCTTCTCTGGAAATAATGTAACAAATAATTAATCAACTAATTAATTTTCATTTGGGAATTAATAAAGTATTTTTGAATTAAATTAAGAAGGGGATACTTTGTATTTGCCCATGTATATCTTAAATTCCTTTTCTGCTTTAGTTTTGGTAAATAAATGATGACATGATGGAACAGACTTGTTTGTCCGAGCTCACGTTGGCCAGTAATGACTATGGTGAAATGATTTTTTTGAACACAATAAGGAGGATTGACATTAACGTTAATATGACATTAACATGTACATATTTGGCATGAAAAGATGGACCAGGATGTTACTTTGTTTTTCTGCATGACCACACTGAACCGCTACTAACACATACATCCATAGGCACCATGTCATAGCTTACCAGGCTTGTGCTTGATGTTACCTTTGGAGCCACACTTTGACGTCACCTTACTCACGTCTACCTTCTTGTTGAGTATCTGCACCTGTTGAAAATGACAATTGTTTTCTTTTTAAACCCAGTCCCTACTTGTGTAAGGGTCCTTTGGTACTTTTATGTCATCTTGCAAATACAAAACATATAAAACCCTAATTTATGACATCAGGATAAACGTGATCTCAGACAAAGCCATTTTGTTATATCTTTCATGTTGTGGTAATAACCATGCCTCATGTCCCAGGAAAATGCTTTTGATGGCATAGAAATACTTTTCCATGACTGCAGAAAATATGACACCAAAAGAAGCAATTCAGCAAAAGACAATAAACCTAGTAGCCACTAAATAATCTCTGTGAGGTGGATGGAGCTAGAAAAACATTTAACAGATTTGTATTGGCTGGATTAGGGTTTAGTAAGTTAGAGGTAGAATAGGACAACACAGGGAAAGTATTAGGAAGCCAGGGTACTGTAAAGCAGGTTGTGGAGATCAGCTGGTGTCACAGACTGCATAAATTATTGACAGAACCTGTGCAATGGCACCTGCTTTTCTTTTTTTTCATATCTGAGCCCCTAATTTGACACTTGACCATTACCATTGTTGGTCTTTGTGGAAACAAAAGCTCAAGAAGATGCTTGTGCAAGAGCGATACTTATTGCTTTGATGGACAACTGCATTGTTTATCCAGTGCAAAAATCAGAAGGAGTGAATCTCATAATAAGACCCTGATGATTCTGGAGAACCAGAATTTTATTGAACAACTTGTGAATTTTGTTTTTCCTGGAAAAGTAACAGAGCCACAGATGTTTTGGTGCCATTGCCTAATGGTCATTTCTGGTATTGCACATAAGAAACTTGTGCAACAGCTTCATTACTAAAGCCTCGGTCACAAAGGTTCCTGCGAATGGTGGGTTTGTGTAAATCTCCCAGTTTGTACGAAATCTGGAGTTCATAGACATTCATGGAGGGGGGATAGTTTCCTACAGCTTTTGTAGGAACTCAGTATGACTGCTGTTAAATTCTCAAGAACAACCTGACGTATGCTTGAGAAAATTAGGAGATTTTCTGCTGCACTGGATGTAGAGTTTATATGATCTCTGTAAGGGTGACCCGAAACCCACTGATGCTACACTTATGGCCATCTTGTCACGAAACCTGTTGTCAGAAGGTGGTTGTATGGGACCGCTATACCCAACTCACAGCAATCTCAACTCAGTCAGAAGATCCTTTCAGCACATTTTGTCGGGCTATATAAGTGGCAGCTGTCCAATATCTCCAAACATCTGTGTCCTGATTGTTTCATATGCTGGAATCTTTGTGGAAATATTTGTAATTTTCTAGATGTTAATCATGGTGAGAAAACTGCACCTGCACCTTCTACAGCTGCAGCTTCAGGAAGAAGAAGAAGAAGATCTAGAAGTTGTAGATGCTGCTTTTGTTCGGCTGGGGCCGAGTGGCACACATATGACGTATTTCTGCCTTATGACGTACTTCTGGTAGTACACATGGAGATGTGGACATTTGCCTTACGCATCTCCATTTGAAAGGTGTTCATGGGAACGCTGTCCCCCAGGAACAACTTAATGTATTCTTGAATGCATACTTACACAAACATTGTGCGTTGTTCTCTTAGGTTGTTCCTAGGGTAGTCGTCCGTTGGCCCTCTGAAGCGGCTTTTCATGGTGTGTTCGAAAAAATTTTGGACAAGACCATCGACCTGACCACAAACTTGGCTACGAATGCTGGATGCTTATGAAACTGCCTCAAGGACACTGTAGGAAATGGTCCAAAAATAGCTGGTAGAGTGTTTGCAGCCGTTGGTACAGGTCATTGTGACCGAGGCTTTACAGTGAACTTGTTTATTATTTATGCAGTCTATGGCTGCTATAGCAAGCTTGCTAGCATGCTGTCCAATGAATCACAATTCTCTTTACTTTTAAAAGTCCAACCAGAAGCAACATTTTTTGCCCAAGCTGGGTTTTGGACCAGTAATCTCATTTGTGTTGCTTGAACCCTTTTAAAGGCTCATGCTCTTTACATACAACTTCCTCGTGTTTTTAATGCTGCTCTTCTTATTTTCTATTGTTTAAACTAGGAAATAAAGATTCATTTTTCATCTTTGTTTGGCTGTTGTGTTGGGTTATTTCATTAATTTCTATTGCTGGACTATCTGGCCGGTGCATCTGAGTTCTGGTTATGGGCCAGGTAGTACTTACATTCCCTCCACCTGGAACATGATTCATATTGTCCTTGGAGCCCAAACGTGAGGTGACGTGGCTGAAGTCCAGCTTTTTGGAAGTTATCTGAACCTATATGGGCATAGCATAGCAGCAGGAGGGAGAGAGAAGACAAGGGCCAAGGAAGGTGAAGGGAGAGGAAGTGGAAGGACAGCAAGGTAGAAGTAGAGGATAAAAAAGAGTTGAAGGGAGAAGTCACCATCACAGCTTGGATTAGAAAGGAAAGGACGGAAGGAGAGAGCGGGATTCACTTGTGCAAAATGACCACAGATCCTATTTCAACCGGTCTTAAATGACAGTTTCACGTGTTGTTTTTTTTTGTTTGAAGAACAAACATTTAAAGAGTTTAACCCAAACCTAGAAAAATGAAAGCAGAGAATACAAAAGAGCATATCCCGTGTTATAAATCCCACAGGTGCATCACAAATGCATGCTCCTCTAGAGAAATACAGTCAGCTGTCAGTGTATTTGATAGAGAGATGAGGGAGTATGCATCTGGTGGCACAAAAGAACAAAACATGGACAAAATCACCATTATTTGCACAAGGTTAAAATGGAAGCTCACATAGACTTAGTCTCTGGATTAGTCTGGTTTGTTTTTAGTCTGTTATTGGGTGTGTGACAGAGGAATTGAGGTAACAGATTCTTTGTTTATAAACACTGGGCTTTGTGTGTGTGTTTATTCTCCGTGTATCTTTCCACGTGTGTTTGAATTCATGACCAGGCGAAAGCTTTCCTACACTAAATTCTGTAGCAAAAACTATCTGGCCCGAAATGGATCAAACTCAAATGTAAAACATGCTATATGGTGAAAAATGAAAACAGAAACATGGAGAGAGTTGTGGAGGATGGAGAGGGAACTCACTTTGCCCTGGTTTGTTTCTTTGGAGGGGATGCCCCTGTTCTGAGAGGCTGATGGCACCTACGGAGACAAGCCCACCAGGGTCAATGACAACTAACAACACAGGGACAGAAGGAGCCTGAGGTGGAGGATTTTGTGACATGAAGATGTACATGAAGAATAACAGAGGAGAATGGCAAATAATGGAGGACTCAAACTTGAGAAAATAGGAAGAAATGAATACTTTCAAGGAGGTGAAAAATTTGTAACAATGTGTCGGAGGTGCAGAAGGACATGGGGGCGGACATGGAAAAGAGATCGGAGCAAATTACAGACAAGAAGGAACAAAAATAAAGAGAGCATGAAAAGCAGGTCGGTCTAAAGGCAGAGGTCTGGTAAATTTTTCGTAACTTCATTCAGTGAAAATTTGCTGAGAAATTTTCACAATTCGGGATTATTGAACATAAAGTGGTTCCAGAGTTTGGAATTTCTGCCCTCTCAAATCTTTGTCTTTCATCGTTCTACTTTCTCACCATACGTACTGGAACAGATAGACAGTGTGGGGAGGAAACACTCATTCCCCCTCTATTAGTTACGCCCGGCAGACCTAATAAAGCGGTGAGTGCATTAAATGGCCAGTGAATGTCAATTCTTCTAGCAAATGTAAAGACCAGGCAACTGGGAAGCTGTAGGAAACACAAGCTTCCAGCTGATTACAGATCACCACTGTGGTCACTTAACGGTTAGGAAAATGTTATGCTTATTATTAAAATAGAATTAAATCAACATTAATAATTGAATAAGTTATAAGCATTTCGATTTGCTTTGACAAAACAATTAAATTTAGATAAATAAGAAGAACATCTGCCTCTTCTTATGCTTCATGTTTGACTTATTTGTACCTAGTTCATCCTGATTTCAGAGGTTTCTCAGTCCTTAAAGGACTTTTATTTTTGTCTTTAAAAAGAGTCCTTAAAGAAGAATATGATTGTGAAATATAACCATGCCACCACAAAAGAGCATTGTGACATGTTCAATCAGCGTTCTGAGGTAGAGTACATTTCCTCATGTTAGTGGTTCATATTAAGGCATGAAGGCTGTGCAGGAAGCCAGAGCAGGACTTACTTTCCCCCCACCAGGCTGGTGCTTCATGTTATCTTTCGAACCAATCTTAGAGCGGGCAACGCCGATGTCTGCGGGTGGTGCTGTGTGGGGTCTAGAAGTGGGCTTGGAGGTGGTTGCTGTGCTAGATGTGGCTGAAGAGGTGGCTCTTGGGGCGCGGGGCACTGAAGGCCTCTTCTCTGGTACTGTGCCTGTGGTGGAGGATGGTGTGGTCGGCTTGTTTGCTGGAGCTCGGCTGCGAGAGGCAGCAGTGGTGGACGTAGTACTGCGTGTGGTGGTGGTGGTGGTGGTCTTCGGCTTTGTCGAGTCAGCTGGAGGGATACACATTTATTTAGGAAACTTAATAAATAAATAAATAAAAGGGGGTGGTCTTTTGCTAACAAAGGTAACGGCTCAGCTTTTAGTCTTTATGCTAAGTTAAGCTAAGAACCTCTAAGCTCCAACTTCACACCTGCTTGATACCAGTGACTCTTAGGTCAATCTAGCTTAAGAAAAAAAGAAAAAAAAGTAAAATCCAGCACAGAAAACTATACATGAAATGATTTTTCAAAATGGTTCCCAACCATGCTGATGATAGTATAATCCCAAATTGGTCTGCGCACTATTGGACAACTAGAAGTAATTTGTCTGAAGCTGTAAACACATCTGAAGTTGCATATTCTTAAAAACTGAAGTCAAAACACAAAGTGCATCACTTGACCCACTCAACTCAAACAGATAAACAACAAATAGGCCAGTAACTGTAAAAACAAATAAGAGTAAATGTGCTGTAACTGGACAGAAAAGACAAAAATGAGTGAGTTTATCGCTGCTTCTGTATGTTTGAAAGGTGATGAATGTGTCTCAGAGAAGAAGATATTGACATGTACAAGTTTGAAATGGAGGACTGTGGAGACCAAACGATGTCCTTCTCTGCAGTGATCCTTGAAGTTGGTGAAAAGAGCATCAATAATGGAAAATAGTTCAACTCCATTCATGTTCAGCGCAGCAAAGCCTCATATACTCTCACTATATGTCCTCTTGTGTGAGTTAAGCACATTTACTGAAGTATCTTTGACTTCAGGATCCTGAGCCGCACTGCACTGAGGTAGTGCAATATTTGCACAAAGTAAAATCTGTCATTCCACATACATTTGCGCTGTCAGCTCTTTCTTGCTGAATCACATGCTTGGCTCCCAGTTCTGTATGGGAGCTTTTCAAACACCCCCAGCTGCTCTCAATACACGTTTTAATTGAGGAAATCCTCCCCCCTCAGCTTCAGGATTCTTAAGAGTAATTTGGCTTTCTGTTGAAACCCGGGCAGATCAGACAGCCCTCGACTGCATAAGCAGGAGCAGAAACCTCCCGTCAACAACAAGGCCACAGTAATCCCCAAACTGCTGCGGTTAAGGTTTTAAAATCTTCAGAGCTTTTATGCAATAATTCCTCTTTCTACTGGCACCTGTACAGCGTAACCACAGTTGGACAGCGTTGCTGTCTCACACTCATCAGCGTCAGCTCTCTTCTTTCCAAAATGTAAAACGATTTGTCAACAGGAGGACTGAGGCTGTAACTGGGCTGGACGATGAAGGGAGAGCAGACAAGCTGACAGGATTCACGGGAAAGGAATGGAGGACAGCACAGGGAAAACTGCAGACTACATGCTGGACGCCACTAATCCATGCCCTTATCACACGGATGTAAACCCAAATGATTGTTTTGAGTCATGATTTCACTGCTACGCAAACAGTAAAATCCAAATTCAATTTCACTGGATTTGTAAATTATTCAACATATAGGACAGATTTTCTGCTTTACAATCCACGTCAGAAGAAACTGTTTTATCAAATTAATACGGATGGGAATTTTTTTGTTTTTTTTTAAATGTAGCCCATTATTTCAAAAAAATGGATGTAAATGTTTCCCCTGCAGAATCAGTACAGATTTTAGAAATGTGTTCATTCCAGCAGAACTACGGAAGTTCAACCATGAACAGCAAGTCAAGATATTTTTTCTGTTGCAGCCAGGTGGGCTGCCAATGGTTTTAGTAGTGTCCGAAAACTTAAGGGATTAATGATACTCCAGCCTGACTACCAGACAGATCTCAGGACAGAGCAGAACATCAGCATCAAGGCTCTTCTACCTGCAGAAGTTCTCAGAGTACTGGGCTTCTTCTCTTCTCCTGGTTTGGCGTCCATTTTTGAGCCTAAAAACATTTTATAAAAATGTGTGAATGAACGCATGAGAAACACAATTTAGAACAAAACTCGAGGAATTCCCGAAAAAGCACCCAGAGTACCCAGAGGCCTCTTGGCTGCAGCGGCGGCAGTTGTGCGAGTAGATGCGCTTGTGCGCACTGAAGAAGCAGTTTTGCTGGCTGCGGTGGCAGCAGTTCCATTTTTGGTGGCAGCAGCGGAGCCGGTCTGATTTGAGGTGGTGGTGCTGGACTTTGGCACAAGGACACGCTTCTCTGTGGCAGTCTGTGAAGGGAGAGAAAAATTCAAACACTCATTATCTATACTGAGACGTTCAAAGATTTCCCCCATGTGTGAAAGATGTAGATTGATCACGCCTCGACAGGGATTTTGCAGCATGTACTCTACTCCCTCTCTAAGCCTTTTGGATGGTCTACATACAGACGTGCTGTGGTGCAGCAGAGGGACAACATGGGGCTCAATCCCAGTCTCTGAGGAGCTAAATGAAGATGGTTCATTCAGGAGCTACAGTCAAGTATGCACAATGCCGTCACCGCCGGCTGCTTCAGAACGGGGTGGTCGGCAGGAAAAAGTAATACTATAACACTTTAGATACACAAGATGTCTTTTTTTTCCTGTAGCCACGTGAGAAAACATAAAAATAAAACTGACATTCACGATGTAAAGAAAAGTAATATTTGCACAGGAGTTTACAATATCTGAAGGTACATTTTTATAAACTACTTTCTTTTGGCATTTTCAGCTTCACTGGAGAAAGTAAATTGCTGTGTAATATTACTGGACACTATTAATATGCTGCTTTTTATGTTTTTATCTTATGTTATTAATTTTTTGTGATTTTGATAAAACAAATACATGTAATTTTTGATAAAACATTATAATTAAGACTTTAGGATAATTATTTTGCCCACTTTAACTTATTGTACATGTTCAATATTTTTTTCTTTTGATTTTTTTGAAGAAGAAAGAAACAACTTTTGTAAACAACTGTATGCTGCAAATAAGCAGAAATAGCATTAAATGTGAAATTCTGGATCTTGTCATTATAAACTGTGACAACTGTAAGACGGGGCTTCTCCTGGTTGTACTGTGAACCTTTAGCTCCAACTTCACCTTTACACCAACCATATGTATTTTTAGATTCTGTTTATATCACTCAATGCAATATTTAAATACCACTTGAATGCTCATCAATCAAATGTAGTCCTTTTTTTCCAAAAAATGAGAATATTGAATATCAAAATGAGAAAAACTGAAATATCTTCTGACAATGTTTTTACACTGCAAAAAAGTCCAATGCTGATAGATTGTATGAATTAGACTTACTGACAGGTCAATTTAAAGAGTTCATCAATGTCTCCATCTCACGTAAAACAGATCTTAGCTCTCAGTGTGAGAAGATCATTTTAACCAAACAAGGTGCATTATTCTGTGGAGAAAAACCTATAATGTGGTTTGAAGTGAAAGAGATAGACAGAAATGTTCACCTGTGCACTCTTGGTCCTGGTTTTCAAGCGTTTATACCTTCACATAGCAAGTAGTTGTTTGTTGCTGTATTAATATTACAAGTATTATTTATGGAAACATTAGGACTTGTTGGCCATGTTTGGGTAAAATAATTGGACAGCAAATGAATGTATCAGAGCCATCAAGAGCCTGGAGCAAAGGAGGCCACATCTTCAGCCGAGTCCCGTAAGACTCCACTCCACTGAACAGAAAACTCCACTCAGGTACCTGAGCAAGATGGGACCAACTCTTTCTTCTTACCTTGGGTTTAACATCACGTGCAGTATTGGTGGTGGAGGATGATGGTGGGCGGCTGGTGGAACTAACAGCGGGCCGCTTAGGCCCACCAGCAGCTGTGGATGGTGACTTAGGTGTGGTTGGTTTTTTGTCTGTGGTGGTGCTGGCGGTGGAAGAGGGTGTCGGGCGTTTAGTAGCGGCTGAACCACTGACAGCCGTAGTGCTGGGCCGCGTTTTGCCAGCGACAGCTGCTTTGGTCACTCCAGCAGCAGGCTGTGATGCGGGACCAAGGCCGGGTGGATGGAGTGCAAAATAATGAGAGAAAGCAAAGACACACAGGGGAAAAAAAAAAGAAAGGAAAACGAATGATAATGGCAGCAGGGTTAAGCTTTAAAGCAGCAACTTATTTGCAAATAATGAAATCAAATAATGATGTTGCAATAATAATAAGTGATTCATCGTTTCAATGTTGGTGCATGTTCAAGAATTTAAGAATGGGGAATGTGTTTGTAGTAAACATGTAGAAAATATAAAAGAAACAAAAACAGCAAAGGCAAGCAGGTTCCATGACAAGTCTGTGATGAAAACTCATTAAAATGCAATTTTTCTTTCCTCATTCCATACTGTATTTGACAAATGTTTTCTTCAGTGTTTCAAACAATACAAGGTTTTACACTTTAAACAATCGCATGAATATTTGCAGTTAATTGAAATTAACCACAATTTTTTTAGTAGTGAATGTTGCCTTCTTTAAGAAGGTGGGATTATGGGTAATGTGGTTGCTATAGGATATATGCAGATGAGGAGGTGTTTTAATTCTCCTGATCAAGTGTGATAAGCTCCAGATGGGTCCAAGTCTCAAACTAACTGTGTTTTCATGGTTGATCACTGTGATCAGTTTGTCTGAAGATTAAATAATGATCAACTTGATAGAAAGTTGGGATGTCTGTCTTCACTATGAGATAAAGTAAGACACACTGCAGTCGGAGGATACGGGTTCTGTGACTATAATAGCACTGATCATGAACGCCTAGCTGGGACAGTATTATTCATTTGCAGAAGACTAATATATTATTTTTAACTTAAGTTAAAAAAAATTAGTAGAAAAAGCCAACCCCAGTCACTGTCATAACCTTGACAGTAGTTTGGTGCTTCTAAGGTTCTATCTATACCATATATAATCTTATTGTAATGTGAGAAAAAAATTTGTTAAATTTAACAGCAGTGATTTACACTGTACAACCTATAAAAGGCTCAGAAAAGTTGCACAATATCAAAACCATGAAAGCTCACACATTTCTCTGGATTTTTGCATTTCACAGATTTTTCATGCTCTCTCGCAAACATTTAACCAAGTAACCTTGGTAATAAGGTGACATTTACAAATCTGCTGTCTTGGTAGGATTTAGACAGAGGTGTGATCTAAGTTTTGGTGATATCTAGAGAAGAAACATGATGCAGAGGTGTGTTACCCTAGCGCAGAAGGAACTGAGTAGGTCACGACTAAAAGGCTTAAAGCCATGTCTGACACTGCTGAGGAACTCCACTTACTAATGACTCCACTCATTTCTTTCAGTCTCAGACTGAAGGAAAGCCTACCTTGGTCTTCTTGTCACCACTGGCGTGGTCTTTGCTCTGTGTTGCACTGGCGTCACCGGCTGCAGGCTTTTCCGGTTTTTGGGCCTTCTCTCGTCCATCCATTTTGGCAGCTGTCTCTTTCTTGTCGTCTTTCTTCTCTGCAGTCTTCTTGTCCTTTTGCAGTTTGTCTTGGTTCTCTTGTTTTTTGATCTTTTCTGCCACTTCTTTTACAGGCTCGCCAGACGGCTTACCTGCCTCCTCCTGCTTCTCCACTTTTTCTGTGCCTTCTTTTTCTTTCTGCTCTTCTTCTACCACTGCTGTCGCTTTCATCTCCACCTCAGCTTTCTTCTCGGCATTTTCATCGCTGGTGTCAAGCTTGGTGGCTGTCAGTTGTTGCTCTGTTGTTGTTTCTGCTTTGTTGATGTGCTGCTCTTTGTTATCCCTATTCTCTGTTTTCTCTGGAGCCTCAGGGGTTTTGTTCTCGGCTTTGTCTTCCACTGTGGACTTCTCATTGTTGTCCATCTTTCCCACATTCTCTGTTTTCTCTACTTTGCTCTCTACTTTGTCCACCACCTCATCTTCTCCCAACTTGGCTGTCTTGTTGACTGTGACAGGTGCTTCCTCTGCCTTGGGAATTTCGTCCTCTTTTTCTTCCTTTTGTTGAACTGGTTCCACTTTCTCTTTCTCTTTTGGCTTTTCTACATCCCTTTTTTCATTCATCATCTCCGCTTCTTTCTTCATTTCCTTCATTGTGAGTGCTTGTTGCTCTTCTATAATCTTTTCTGCTCCGTCATGTTTCTGTTCCTCCTTTTCTATCTCTTTCTCCACTTTGGCTGGAGTTTCATTGATTGTGTATTCAACCTTCACACTTCTCTGTTCATGTTTATCCTGGGAGTCAAATGGCTCCACCTTCTTCATGGTGTCTTCAAGTTTTTCTTCCTTCTCTTCTACCTTCTCCTTCTTTTCAGATTGAACTGTAAATAAAGAAAAATGGTGTTTTTAACAATAGTGATACTTGTGTTCCTAATCTCACAGTAAAAGTAAAGCTAAAGTTCACCAGCTTCACCAGCAATAATGGCAACCACGATAAATACTTCCAAAATCCAGGAGCTCAAGAAGCGTATTGCTCCAATTCTCTTCACTTCAAAAAGAGAACCACTGGAGCTCTGGTTGCTGGGCATGCTGTTTGCCCTTTGAACCAGTTTTGTGCACAACTCACGTCTTGAGCAACATTCACACCTACTCACACAAAACTGTGGAAACATGTAAACACAATCAATTTAACCATTGTACATCAAAAGTGAAATCGAAAATGAATATGTTACATTTAACCCTTGTCATTCTTCCATCCTGGCAGCTACTCAGCCTTTTGGTTTCCTTCGATGCTTTTATGTTTCTTCTCTGATTTAGCATTCCTACTCACACATTCAAACCGTCGTTTTTTTTATTTATTTTTTTTAAGAAAAAGGCTGTCATTTGGTCTTCCATTGGTCTCATTTCTTCCTGGTTTGCAAATGGCCACAAAAAGATAGCTCAGCAACTGTGGTAGATCTAGATGATGATGTCAGCATGCTGAACCAATATACCATAAAAGAGACAAAAAATCCTTCAAGTGGACTGATTAAAATAAAACATGAGCATCATCTGACCTTATGATAAATCTAGTCCATTTTTGAAATGAATATACCAGCTCTGTGTGTGAATCCTGTGTTGCCTTCACAGTTCACATACAGCTCGTCATATGAAGCTTTGCCAAGTCTTTCTTTCTTCAGTATGGCTGAATCATGCATTTATTCACACTCAGATAAAAGCTGAAGAAACACACTATTTTCATGTATTCTAATCAGAACCAAAAAACATATAAATGTGCACTAAAAACACTGCTTGTAGACATGACACATTTCACTCAGTTTAGCATCTGGTTATGTTTCCCACCCTCTCTCAAGTTGTGGGGGAGTGGTAGCCTAGTGGTTACAGAGGCGTGGAGGACCGAGGTTCAATCCCCCGGCTTAACAAAGGCAAGCCATTATGGGCCCCTGAGCAAGGCCCTTAACCTCTAACTGCTCCCTGCTCCTAGTCTAACTAGTGATGGGTTAAAAGCAGAGGACAAGTTTCAGAGATGATCTAATCCTTATGAGGGACATGAGAGAAAACTTGTTTTAAAGAATCATTTGACAGTTTTAGCAATAAGACTAAATGGTACAATGAGACGTGTGTTTCTGCCACCAAAGTGAAATCTTGCAACACAGTGAGATGTAACAACAGAATACAACATGACACTATGAGAAATTAACCTGGACAGTGTCAGGTGGAAGTAAAAATGAAAGTGAGTAAAATGGTAGGATGGTGATAATACTTGAGTGGATATGAACACTACTAAAGGAAAGATTAAGTCATTCTTCCAATTGTGATCAGTATTTATAATCAATCAGGTGCTGATGATGAGCTTCATAAGTATCTGGTTGACTGTCATTTTGCCTAATTTTAATTTCATCAAATTTGAAAGTAAAAAAAAGTCACATAAGTCGTACAAAACTTACAAAACTTAAACTAACAAAACTTACAAAAATAATTTCAATTTCAGTAGCTTGAAAGTACATTCAAAGTTAATTGTCTAACAAACACCAATAGTGTTGCCTGACACCGGCTGTAAGCTTAAGTTCTGGTATTCTCATGGCATGTCATTGTACCTGATGAAAATGTATTTTTAAAATTTTGTGGAGATGTCTAGTGGGTGTGACTATTAGAGGTGAGCTGAGGGATATGACAAGCAGGTGACTTAGGGGTGTGGATATTTACATATTCATTGTTGTCATTGTGATGGAAAAATTAGTCTCAGCCACTCTGATCTATGTCATGAGTGCAGTTTACTGCACATCTCTGTTGCTGTCCTTGGTTTGGTATCTTGGCAGCTGTTGTTTTGCATAGCAAGATTGTTACGACTGTCGGCATGAGGTTTCCTCCTCTGTTTAAATCTCTGTGGGTTCTCTATTACTCTGTCGCTTCTGCATTGAAACTTGAGATGTACTGTTTGACCCTTTTGCATGCAAAAGATAACTAAATAATTCACTAATTCGAGCCATATTGCTAAGTCTTTATTTCAGAGTGTTACACTATTTGAGTCTTATTCAGGTATTGCAGTCACCTAGTGGTTAAAATGTGTTTATACAGAGGTATTAGATACTTTTTTTCCACAAAACTAACTAATAAAACTAACTTCTCCTGCCGTCCAACAACACGTGTTAGACTTGAGCCTTGGTACCAACGGCTGTAAACCCTTTACTAATGATTTTTGGACCATTTCCTACAGCCTCCTTGAGACAGCTTTGTAAGCATCCAGCATTTTTAGCCCTTTCCTAAATTCATGGCCAGGTTGATGATCATGTACAAGATTTTCTGTGAACACATCATGAAAAACCGCGTTGGAGGGCTGACAGACAAATACCTTAGAAATAATCTTAGAGAACAACAGACACTGTTTGCTTAAGCATGTTTCAAGAATACATCAAGTGGTTCTTGGGGGGCCTTCCAGCTCTCCCATGAACGCCATTTGAAGGTAGATGCATAAGGCGGAAATATGCATCACTGTGGATACTTCTGAATATATGTCATAAGGCGGAAGTATGTCATGTGTGTGCGCCGCACAGCCAAACAAAAGCAGCATCTATAACTGCTAAATCTTCTTCGTCTTTCTGAAGCTGCAGCTCTAGAAGGTGCAGTTGCAGTCTTCTCACCATGATTAACATCTAGAAAACTAGAAGTGTTTCCACAAAGATTCCAGCATATGAAACAATCAGGACACAGATGTTTGGAGATATTGGACAGCTGCGACTTACAT
>JAOWBL010015857.1:10104-36645 GCA_028564865.1 Zenarchopterus dispar | reverse complement strand
GTGTGTGTGTGTGAGCAGGCAGCACGCACTCTTCCCAAAACAATCCCAAGGCCTCAGACACAGAGTGAACTGAGAGGAGGTGTCCAGGTCAAACTGCACTAAGACATTCATTCAACAAGTTCAGCACAGAAACAAAGAATTTTTGGTTATATGATACACACACACACATACACAGAAGTTTAAGCACACATATATAATTTTCCATTACACTATTTATGTTCAAGTTGGTTTATTTCACAATAAGTTTGCCAGTTTATGCAATTTATATCATTAGGAGGTCTTCAAACAGATAATTTGGACAAAGCTGAATTAAAGCCACCAGTTTGACAATCTTTCAAAAAATAAAGTCTGAATCGTCAGGTTTCACATTAATATAGGCGATGTTGCAACTGACCTCACTCCTCGTGACTGACACTGCCAATCTCAGTGCACCTCTGGTGATGGTTAACAAGTACAAAGGAGATCCAACTTAAGCAAAGGCAGCACACATGGTTGACACTGGAAAGACGAAAGAGGAGAAACAAACTGCCTCAAACTTAAGAAGAAGTAGATGCAAAGCGGAAATTCTGGAGGCATAATATTCAGTCATGCAGTGGAGCAACATCTGAGAGTCATACCAAGTGGGGGATCGAGTCACAGCCCCACCTGTCTGTATCCATACAAAAACAACTGAGCCAAGAGGAACAGGTTAGATACAGCTGAGGGCTCATCATGAGCTCAAAACATAAGGAAGGATTTTTGAGATGATCCATTAACAAGATTTCAGTCGGTAAAAGTAAACAGACATGCATTTCATTTCATTTATTTGGTGAAGACAGTGCATAGTAAGAAACATTTAGTAAAAATGTATGACATTGTGTAAATATTTCAAATTTTTATTTACAGTCCTCCAACAAACAGACAGTGGCCCTAATAATTTTAATCCTTTACTGACTATTGGTTTGATATGGTTCTTACTAAAATTGATCGAAATATTGAAATATTGAGAATTGGAATTTAAAATGTGTTATTAACTAATAATAGTGATGGCAGGAACATATTTCTAATTCAGATTTTAAAAAATTGAAATTAATTAATTGGTTGTTATTTTTTATTACATGGCAACAACAATATATTTAGTTTTCAAATCAAAATATTTTCTTTGATACATTTGAGACATTTTTTTTAGAGGTGCATATTCCAGCATCAGTTGATGCTCGGATCTGTTTTTTTCTAAATGCAATTTTCAGTGATAAACTGGATTTATCTGATAAGTCACACATTTCAAAATCTAAAGTGCATGTTTGATGGTCTGAGATTTCAGAATTTTAGACCTTTTACTTACATCCTTGTTCTGTGGGGACCAGGTAATCACAAATGATCAATTTGTGTGTCAGTGACAGAAGTAATTACACAGTTTTAATTTGTTAGCAAAGCAACAATTTATTTGCAAGTATTTTTGGATTTTATTTCAGTTTTTTAATGCTTGTTTTAAGTTATAATACTGACCTGGGAGCATGGCTCTCAGGGAGCAGCATATTTGTATTTCTACACAAAAATGTAGTCGTATGAGTTTTTTTCTGTTTTGTTTCTTCAGTAATATGAACATAAATGTTCTTAATATAGCTGCTTTCAGACATTTTATTCCAACTCCACACTTGTAACTCAGCTCTAGATAAATACTCCTCAATTCATCACATCAAACAAGTACTGAGGGAAATCTATAGCCTGAAAACACGTTCGGGTGTGGAAGCTGCAGTTTGAGCATTTGTTCAGTTTTGACTACTGACACGTGTAAAGTCAGACAGTACATTTTCTACAGTCTTATATTTCCTTTTTCCCCCAGTTGTACAGCTGGAGTGTGCATCACAGACAAGAATGAGAAATAACTGGTAACTGCTAGGTTCATTTAATTTGATTACGAGTCTTTGAGAAATTGGAAGCACATCATGCACACATGGGTGGGCTTCCTGTGTTTGCACAGACATGACCTCTCCAACTATCACTCGTTCGAACCAACCGATTCTATTTCTTTTCCTCATTCTCATTGTCTTCCATTCCTTCTCCTTTGTTTCCCTTTCTGACTCAGTCTTTCCATGTAGGATGATATTTGACCGCTACTCATTTACTGCTGGGTATCTGAGTGGAAAGCAGCCAAGCACAACTAAGAAATACAGATAAATGCTTCAAAACCATCAACGATTTGGACTTTCTCTTTCAGGTCAGCTGCAGTTGATGCAGGAGAGCATCAGCAGAGCAACAAAAGTTGACTTTTTCTTTCTATCAGTGAGCATCCACATCACTTGACCATGAAAGAAAATGTGACATTCATATTCCAATGGGAGCAAGATTGGCCTCGCTGGATTTTTTTTCTTGTGTTTATACCCACCTGATATCAAGTGTATGCAGAAATAAAAGCTTCGTTGCCGAAGGAAAATAAGCTGCTCAGAAACTGTCACGTGTGTCGCCTTCTCAGCGGGTCACCAGGAGGTCTCTGGGCAGCTGCCCTGAAACCTTGACGCCTCCAGACAAGTAAGATGTGAAACACTCCAGGGAATACTCACCCAGACGGTGAAGAGTTTGTCAAAAGCAGGCAGTAATCTTTTGTATGAGTGTGATATTGTGTGAAAAATCACCCGGCAAAACTTTCCAGTCTATTTTTCCATTAAAGATAAAAAGCAAGAGACAGTGAAGACAAACTTTTTAAATGAAGTATTCATGGAACAGCTTCTGCCTTCTGGTGGAGCTAAAGTATACTTATGCTTGTTTAAGACTTCATTAATGAGTATGTAATCTGACATTTGGCTCCAAAGTAAAGGAATATTTTAAACCAAACAGAGAGCGTTATATGTCACATCAGCCATCCAGTATTTAGATCTGGGATCTTTGATAGCAATGTTTTCACAGAACACAGTGTCTCACAAATGAAACAATGAAACTGAGTGATGTTGGAAGTTGAGCAGAGAACTTCTCTTTGTATTTCTTTTTTTTTTTTTTTTCAATAAGTGGGATCGGAAATTTTTATACCATGGCAAGAGCCCAGTTTTGTGGCCATCAATTTCTTGAGGTTGGGCACGGAAAGTAAATTTCCATTGTTAAGAAAATACATGCCTGAACACACACAGAAATGCACGCAAACACAGTGAACCTTTCAATGCACGTTTTTATAAGCCCAGTCAGGTCTGTAAATGTGCATGGGTGTCATAAATAAGAGCATAAATATGACACGTAAAGGAGTGCAGTCCATCTGTTTTAAGGCAGCAAGCCTTTTCCTTCACACAAGACCTTGTTAGAAGACCCAGACTCTGCATTAAAACCTTTGTGACCTCTGGGAAGGTGCATGGGGTCACCTTTATGAAATTAATGGCAGAACCTTTACAGTCCTGTAAGTCCTCACCCGATTTTCTGGGATGTGTGCAGTCTCCAGTTGAAGAAAGACTGTATGCATGTGTTTTATATCATTATGCGGATCGAAACCTGACAGATAATCAACTTAGAAGAGCTCAATAAAAAAACTGAGTCAATTTTTTTTTTAGATTAACACTTTAGGTTATAAGTTAAGGCATTCAGGTGCGATCGGCGTAAAGGAAACAATTGTGTCAATTGCATACTGAGACAAAAGTGTGGGTGGGGAGAGAGGTCGGTTGAGAAATATGTAAATGTGTTCAGGAAGGATTTTTTTTGTGTGTGTGTTCATTCGGCATCTGTAAAATTGAGGAATGTGTGTCAAATCATTAAAATCTGCCCAGTAAACTTAATTCTTAATATCTGCTCCTGGTTTGAAGGTGAAAGGATGCTTTCAGTCATGCATATAATTTCACTTTTGAAAGGTAATGTTTTATGAGAAGCTTGGAATTTTTAAGAAACGCTTCTAAACTATGAGCATCCCTTCAGTTTCTTTCTGGCATTCAGCCTTGGCTGTAACTCAAAGGTCTCAAACCTATGTCAGTTTCTTTAAATGACCCAATGGCTGCAAGCCTGTACAGCCACAGATGCAACACTTGTGTCTTACAACGCACAACGGCTTTTATGTCCATGCAAAGCAAGCAGCTGTACATTATGTTACATCCAAAGCTTTCAGAATTGTAGAAAAACACAGAACAAGATTTTTTTTTAAAAATAAATCCTTTTGATATCAAGTTCAAATCTGCATGTCTAGTAAGGGATGGAATAAGAGTGTTGGTTTTCAGACTGTGTTGTCCCAGTTCCTAGAAGCTTTTCTGTACCGTTTCCCATAAAAATTGAATATGACTCAAGAAGTCATGCTTGCAAACTCGAACCCCTCTTTCCATCCTGTGTGCACTTTTAGTAAAACACTATACAGCTCGCTGTATTGGCACATCATTCCAGGAAGCTGCTTGGTGTCTAGTGTACACTCGTCATTTCTGTTTCTACTGCCTGTGAACCACTTCCAGTCTTCCAAAAGCTTGTAATCTTTTTTTTCCCCCTCTGACCTCATTGTATACAATTTAAATATATAATATTGTGTAACACTTTTGCTTTTTTATACATTAATTCAGCATTATAATCCTTGTCGCAGATTGTACTTTTTAACATATGACAGATTATGCGTAATGCGTAGTACAGCACATGTAGCCGTGGTTCCTTGTAAAAATCTGTATTTCTCTCCCATATGTGATTCTGTAAGAAGCAGTGAGGTGGTGACCTAATACCTTGTGAGAAGCAGCTGAGGTGTTACCAGTATCTCTTTGACATTATCCGTTGCAAACATGTGAGGATCTCTCTGAGGTTGAAGGCTCTTCACTGGGTTTATGCAGTACTTAATACTGATCTGAAACTATTAATCTGATTATAAACTGGTACACGAGTACCCTGCCGGCTCCTGGTCCCCGCTTGCATGAGAACAGTAAGCACATTGAAACTAGAGAGGGTGGCTGAAGTTGGCCAAGCTCTCACCAGCTTCTCAGACTGTCTAATCTGTTCATAGATCAGCTATAAATCTCAAATCTCCAGTTTGGGTACTTTGAGAGGCTTATGGAAGAAAAAAAATTCTTAAGCCGTCCTGCGGTCAGAGTCCAGGTTATTGACTAAGCTCGATACCAGCCTAGGTTTTGCTGACCTTAGATGGGTCTGACATATCGAAGGAGAGCGGAATAGAAGAGTGGGTAGTTAAAGCTGGGAAGGAGAAGGTGGGAGTCAGGTTGGCGGAGAGGGTAAGGGTAATCTGAGAGCGACGAGGCATTCCTTGCAGGGCAACTACATCTGCAGACACAATTTTCTGCCACACAATCTTGTCATTTCATTTTTCAAGTGCGGCATATACATACGTAAGTATGCAAAGAAGAATCATAGCTGGAAACGAGCAGACTCATTTCCTGGCAGGTGCTTATCGCTGAATCCCGTGAAGATAATGTGAGATACAGACAGCAAGCACTGGTATTTTAATGGCCAGAAGCAAACACACCAGAAAAAGAACCAATAAAAGCAGGTGAATTTTTATTACCGATAGGACTTTTCTGGCTGCCTGACTCTTCTTTCATTGGAGTGCTGTGTAATCCACTTGCCAGCAGCTCCAAGGTAAACCCAACCGCTAACTTCTATATCTCATTCTAGGAGTGTTTTTATTACATGTGAGTGGAGCAATATCAGCTGACACAGCCTAGTCCCTGCTTCCCTCAACACTCTATCCATCACGCTCATCCTGGTCTCAGTAACACTCTTGCT
The DNA here is from genome assembly GCA_028564865.1 of Zenarchopterus dispar. NCBI lineage: Eukaryota > Metazoa > Chordata > Actinopteri > Beloniformes > Zenarchopteridae > Zenarchopterus > Zenarchopterus dispar. The sequence continues at coordinate 30,981 of JAOWBL010015857.1, read as the reverse complement.
CTGTGTCAAATAAGTGGAATCTCTGCTGACATGTTTACTTGTAGCAAACAAGTGACTTTTAGAACTGAAATGCTAACAAAGTACTTGACCATTTTCTTGTATCGGTTCATTGCTGTAGTCTGTGATTTTACTTTGCAGCATCCGTCTAATGTACAAATTCTCTCTAAAGGAAGATTTGATCATCTCCGACAAGTGTTATACAGTCAATTGCATCACTTGTCCTTTTGCCTCTCCTGTCTGCTTCCTGCAGGTGTTGCAGTTCTTGTGTCTCCTGATATTCCCCTGCAGCTCGGGTTGGACAGCCGACAGCAGTTCTGCCTGCAGTCACTGCCCAGTATGGAGCGTCTCCCTTTGCAGTACACCGTGTGCGTGGCTCACAACATCAAAGCCGCTCACCAAGAAGCAGTGCAACAGCTCTCCGGGCGCAGCAGACAGCTGCCCAATTTGAAAGTGCTGTGGTGAGTCCAATTTAGATAAATATTAGAGGTGGGTTTTTTGTCATTCCTTGCTGTCATAATACTTGTAAGTCAAATGGGCCTGCATCACCTAGTGAAGCTTTGAAGGTCTTTAGGGAGCGTTGAACATTTTCACTTCTTCAACAGCAGCAGGTGCTGAATAATCCCTCTGTGTGCCCTACAGGCTGCCGTTCTGGAAGCTGCTTGCTAACTCGGACTCGGGGCCGAAGGTGGAGAGGGAACTGAGAACCTTCTCTAATCGTCTTAGGAGACACCAGCTGGGGGAGGGAGTCATCAGCCTCAATGAACATTCCACCACCCTCCTCTCTGACATGGTACATGTTGTACACGGCTGCTGAGTTGTACTGTTTCTGCTTTGAGTTTTTAAATTGTTTGTCCTGTTTTCAATTTTGTTTAGAAAATGTGGAGATGCTATGGAGACCAATCATGTTTGAGCTGGCTGTGGCTGCATATGTGAAAAATTTGTCTTGATAATGCAGGATGGAGTCACCAAATAGATTTAGATTTTATTTGCTACATCATACTTTTTTTCAGACTTGATTGCATTCAAATAACTTAACAGGCACTCTCCAGTATCTGCTATTCTTGCACACTGTCTATTGATTGTTTATTCCTCTTTTTTTATTCCCTTCGCTCAACTAAAACAGTAAGTCTTGACCAATATTATTCTTAATGTGGATGTCTACTTTGAATCCATCAAAAATCCTGAAACATTTGCTGCCCTGAGAGCAGTAGTCTGTAGACAATAAGTTGCCATCTGTTTCCGTTTTACCTCCAAGAACAACATTTTTTCCTGCCAATGTGAAACTGAGAGTTGTTGGGTCTCAGTAGTAACTGGTAACTTGTGGTAACATGTCCACAAGTTACCAGTTACTAAAAAGATTAAATATAACTATAAGCATTTTGTGAAGAAGTGACTTGAAGGTAATGTTAGTGATAAGCTGTGCAGGGACCTTGCTGCATGTCTTCCTCCTGTCACTGCCCACCGCTTTCATTAAAAACCACTAGCGCTACATAAAGAAAAAGAAAATCTAACAACCACAAACTTTGTAAGAATCTGCCGGGTACTCTCAAGTTGAGTCCAGTATCTGTCTGATGTGGATCTACTCATTCACCTATTTATTAAATATACCAGGTGTGCTTAATAAAGTGGTAGGTGAGTGCATGGACATTTAATGTTTGTTATCTAAGATGTTTACTGGTTCATCTTTTCTTTCTTTACTCTGTAGCCATGGACTTCTGTAATTTTCCAATGCAATCATCAGGGCAGTGATCTGGGTGAAGATCAGAGGCACAAAAATGGTCATGGACTGAGACAAAAGACCTGTCTCAAGTGGCTCCACAGAGTATCAGAAACATTTGTGTTGTTTCAGATTTATCGTGATACTTCCTTTCAGTGTTATTCCAAACTGCATGGAAACGTAGGCCATGGCTCAAAGACCAGGGTATACATGTCAGTACCTGGTGATGTTCCATTTCAAAATGAATACAGTTGAGAGAAAATAAACAGAACCTCTTATAGTAGATCTCAGGTTGCTCTGAGTGTGGTAACTGTAGGATGGTGAAGAACTGGGCAGGCTGAGATTTGAAGGGATCTCAGCCAAGACTAACTCGAGCAGGTGATCCTGACACCAGCGTGATGCTGTGATCTGACCAGGAACCTGCAACAGAGGGCAAGGTTGGGAGGGGGTTTCACAAAATCAGTGCGTCTAAGAAGTTCACATACCTCTCCGTGTACTGTACAAACAGAATGAGAACAGTGCGTTCCCATTTCTAGTTACAGTAGGTGTGACACGGCTAAGAGAGGGGGAGCGAAATGGGAGGAATAACACGTGTCAGTTTATGGATTCTACTGGTGAACAAAAGTTTCTTTGATTTTCAAGTTTTCTGGTACATCAAAGAAATTAAACACCAGTCTTTTGGCTCTGCATTTCCAGTTCCCCTTGGTTACAGCTATAAAGAACAAGTCAAGCGTGCAGTTCTGCATGGAAACTTAAGGGATTTAAGTTGCCATGAAGTGTAAGGCTCTACAGAAATGTGACAGGCAACAGTAATTCCCTCTTTCACTGCAGTTTTACAAGTCAATTATCAGTTGAACTGTGACCTTTCCTTTCCACTTTCCATATTAGTTTGGAATGACTTGGTAGCTGTGTACAATCTGGGTTAATAATAACCAAGATGATTCAAAACATATTGGGGAGACTCTAAATAAAGTATTTAAAATGGCATCAAAGCTGCACAAAGGTGTTTTTCCTCCTCATATTAAAATTTATGTTTCATATTCAATTGCAGGATTATTATATTATATTATAGGATTATAAGGATATTTTATGACCTTTTGGAAGCGTTATCTAGCTCTCACAGACAACACCACCACCCAAATTACTCTGGACTCCCATCCAGTCACGTCTTGTGACAACTATATATAGCTTTATGGCACACATGAAAAATGAATAAACCAACTCACAGGGCTACAGTGGACCACCCTAACTCTTTTTACCTTTAGAACAAAGAATTAGTCTGTATTTAAATATAAATAGTGCCAACAAAAGACATCCAAAATGGTGTGCAGTGAAGTAGGAATGCTGGTGAATAACTGTCAGTTTTGCAGTAAAAACTAGTTGTTCCAAGGGGCTATAAGTAATTCTGCAGCCATTTTGGCTGTTCTGAATAGTGACTCTTGGATGCTGCTGAATAAGTCATTGGATAAAAACCACCACTGCCACTGGTTTGGTGCATTCATACACCTGTAGAAATGAATGGGAAGGGTACCAGACTTATTTCAGTCAAAGGAATTTTCATGGAGTGTACAGGTACGGCTGGACAGGCTAACGGTGGACATCATGGCAGAGCCAACTAAGAGACTCAAGAAAGAAGAGACAGAAAAGGAAATGAGAGCAAGAAACAGAATAGAAAAGAAGCAAGCTTAAAATTCCTAAAACGTGTCTCTGCTGCTTTGAAAAGGAACTGTGTTTTTGTCGTCTTTCTTGGACTTTTTTCTTTTTTAAAAAACAATGGCAGCTCAACAAAGATCAGAAAAGAGAAATTGCATAATATGTGCTATCTATCCCATCTTCCCACAGCTCTTATACCTCCTGGGATCAGTCTTCATATTCTTAAGAGGTTTTTGTTTCACTGTTATATAATCTGAAATTACTGTTTGACTTAATTTGTAAAATCCCAGAGGATTAATAAAAACGTCAAACGACAAAGACTCTATTGCCAAAGGTGGAAGTTTTCAAAACAAACTGTCTACATTCATGGTGAACACAGTTAGACAGCATTGTTGCACATCCCTTATCCTCTCTGCAGGACCATGACTACCTCAACAGCAGGAAAAGGGGGATGTCCAAGAGACTGACCAGGGACCTCTCGCTTGTCAAGCTTCTTAACATTTCCATCACCCTGTCCCCTTTCCTGGGCGTGGACACCACGCAGTTCCACTCCTCCCTCCTTGATGGCACAGAGGCCTACTGGCTCAGTCTACCCTCAACCCCGCAGGGACAGCTGGTGAGACCTGATAAGAGCAAACAGCCACCATGTAAAACATTACCTTTTGCTCATTAGTCCACATTTGAAGATTTTCACCTGATGTGTCTGTATTTTCATTTTGACTATTGTTGGAGTATTTTGATGCAGTTCTAGTTTGTATAAAAGGTCTGCATTGCTTAAACTGTGTGCAGTACATTTACAGAAATGTCATGCAATGATTTATGTCACAAAGGACTTTCTACAAAACCCTATTAAACTTGCAGTGCCACGTTACGCATTGCATTGCAAGTTCCGCTGTAAAGTATGGGCCTTATCCAGAAACTCTGTAGCTACGACAGCAGAGACACTGAAGTCAAAGTGTACTTAATTCCCCTCAAAAAGGAGTAATTCCCATGCATGATAAATTTGCATCTAAAATCCATTTTCCCCTGTCCTCCCATTCAGATACCTGTGATGAGTCAGTGGCGAGGAAAGTTCTGTGTGAAGCTAAACCTCACAAACCCAGGAGCAGTGAGCTGGTTCCTGGACAGGGTGGGATACCTGAGGGCCCATTTAGGAATGGAGTACATCATGTTGGAAGGGGGTGAGGGAAATCTGTTCGAGGAGCAGGCCTTGCGACCACCGCAGGCTCTGGGAGGAGATAAGTACATCGAACTTCTCGTTGACCTGGCCACCAGGATAGGAGACTCTGCCATCATGACAGCAGGAACACGGTAATGGCCTTGAGCTCTAAATGTTTTGTTCACTTTATATCTACGGGTGTTTGCTTTGCATCTTCACATTGTTCCTCGACCCTCCTTTTTAAAGGTGTGTTTTCATTATGCATCCATACGTACTTCAGGTCAAGTCACAAGCCGGTATTTGTAAGGATGACACCCTTGCAGTCTGATTGGAGCTCAATGGGACTAAGGGCAATTATTCCCTCCCTGCTGCACCACACCCTGCTAGGATACAACTTCCTCATTCCTGATGCAGTAGGTAATGCAACAACCTATGTGTCATTTTTTTCACTTTGAATAGCCGTATGATAAAACCAAACACAAATGATAGATTATCTAATGATTAGTTCCTTTTTTTGCATGTCATAAAAACAGCAGATGAAGAACACATCTGTGCTTCTGGTTTCTGGCACTAAAATTAAACACAATTCCAATGATACTCAGAATTCCTTTAATGGTTGTTTACAGCCAGACAGACAGCTGACGTCTGTGAGACAACTATTTACTTTGAAGTAGAGAAAACAGGCAGCTGCCAAAAGCACAGACAGATTTGCACTTGGTCTTCATAAATGATTGTTGACTTCTGATTTAAGATAATCCATTCATGGTGTGCCATGGGAATCATTTAAACTCTTTAATACCTTCAGTCAGCATACAGTATGAATAAAAAAAATTGTATTAATATTAGTAGTGGTCATAGGACTAGTAGCAATAGTAGGATTAGTAGTATTAGTAGTATATGCTCTCAAATTACTGTGAGCCTGAGGCATAATGCTTTATTCTTTTTTACAAAATCAAACTAGTAATAATTGAAGTTTTTTGGAATTCCAGATAAAATATTGTATATATTTAATATTTCTGTATTTTTGTAATAAACTTAAGCTGGGATAAAATAAAAAGGTTTTTTATTTATATATATATATATAAAATTCTTAGGTGTACTTTGACTTTTCTTTGCTGAGAGTTTCAATTCATGATACTTCATGTTTATTTTGTCTTCAATTTAATTTCATTTATTGATATACGTATGTACACTTTTGCTTGCCAGTGAACTTTAGATATTTTGTAATGTTTTCTGAATGTAGTTTTGTTTTATCTCCTTGAAAAATGTGTGGATATCACTGGGAAAGACATCATCTCAAAGATATCACATACCTTTACTTAGTAATCCTGTCATCACAGAAATATAGATTCCCTTTGACACATCCAATAACACCACAGAGCGATGCTTTTTGATTTTTTTTTTCATTTCGCTGTCTGAATAGGTCATTTTGTGTTTGGTCCAGATGACATAGTTCCCATTTCTTCCAAAAAAAGATTTGGAGTAGATATTTCTAACCACAATACATTCTTCTAGTGTGCAGTCCATCCCAGGTGCCTCAGAGCCCAGGGATGTTCAATCTCCTTCTGGATAAGGTTACATAGGGCATTACTTTTTTTTCTTCTTTTTTTTAAGTACACAAGGGTTTTGATTACCATTTGTGAATGTAGTGTCGTGCTTAACAAAGCTTTCCCATATTAACCCCTTGCCCATGTGGTTACATCAGCTACTGATCAGTAATAGTTTCTTGATGCAGTGTTGTGTGAAGGATCAAACATCACAGGTGTCCAGTTAAGGCTTTTAAATTATTCTCTGGATTCCTTCAATTATTCAAGTATATTGCAAACTGTGAAAGGAGAAATATGTAAAAAAAATCCAACCTTTATTTGAGGATCATTGTTTTTACGCACTTCAATGATTCTCTTGCGTGTTTTTGATGGCAAAGTGGAGATGTAATAAATCACTGCTAGTTACCTGTTCATGTTGACATCAGCTGTTTAAAATAGCATCTTTTTCTTTTACATCCTTACCAGCTCTAAATTTTCACAATTTTTTTTAATGTGTTAGAGGCTTGAAGTGCAAACCCAGATTTATATTAACAAATGAAATTGAAGTGTATGAAAAAAATATCTTGGTTGTCTGCAAAGTAATATGACTGCATATATTTTTAATTTACATTTTCAGTATTGTTTCAAGTTTTTTTTCGTTTTTTTTAGAGGTGAACATACATATATTTTAATATGTAAGTTTTTTAATATCCTGGGAGAGATTGAAGGGTACCAACTGTGCAATCATGTCTTTTCTTTCATTTCTACTTAGGAGGTTCTCTGTCTGGAGACATGGTTACAGATGAGGAATTGTTCATCCGCTGGCTGGAGATCGCAGCCTTTCTCCCAGTTATCAGCTTCCATACGCCACCCTGGGTTTGCGGAGAGGACAAGGTACATGTTGCCATAAAGCAGAAACATTTTACAAGTCAATCACAGGTGATGAGGGCACAACAGGGGACTTTAAATCTGCATCACCTCCATTAGATGTAAATACAAAGTAACAAAACAATACAACCCCATTCCCAAAAGTGTTATGGTAATGTGTAAAATGTGACTAAAAACAGAAACCAGTGATTTTGAAAGTTCATTTTATTCACAATAGAACACAGACAGCACATCAAACATTTAAACTGAGGAAATGCACCTTCTTAAGAAAAAAAAAAAAAAAAGAAGGAATTTTGAATTTGAAAGCAGCAACACTTTCAAAAGTTGGGACCGGGCATTATTTACTTCTGTGTGGTATTCCTTCTTTCCATGCAAGCCTTATATCACCAGTTGCTGAAGTTTTGGGAGAAGATTTATTGTCTCATACTTTTCTTATAAACGATTTGAGCTGCTCAACAGTCCTGGGTCTTCTTTGTCGTATTTTTTTTTCCCCAAGACATATAAAATATTTTCAGCTGGTGAAAGTACCTGACTGCAGGCGGACCAGCACACAGACCCAGACTTTCACTACAAAGACATGCTTTTGTAATGGTTTAAGTATCCATTTTGGCACTGTCTTACTGAAAGATGCAAAATGTTCCCTGAAAAAGACATTTGGAATGAGACCATAACCTCCAAAACCTGTAAATACCTTTCTAGCATTGAATCCCCCCTTTTCAGATATCGAAGCTGGCTGTTCTGTAGGGACTAATGCACCCCCGTACCCTCAGTGTTGCAGGCTTTGAAACTGAGCACTGATAACAAGTCAGATGCTCCCTCTGCTCTTCAGTCCAGATGATGCAGCATTCGTCGTTTCCAAAAGGAATTTCAAATATCGATTCATCCAACAACAGGACATTTTTGCACTTTGCTTCAGAGCTTTAGTCCCGAGAAGACAGCAGTGTTTCTGGATTACATTTGGCTTTTTCTTTACGTGACAGAACTTTAATCTGCATTTGTGAATGGCACGATGAGCTATGTTCTTAGACAGTAAGCTCTGAGTTCTGCTTAGCCCAGGATCTTTCCATTACAGAATCATGTCTGTCTTCAGTGTAGTCTCATCTTCAAATTTTACACTGAGGATCATTATTCCAAAATTCTTTCACAATTTATTGATGCAGTTCTTCACGGACTGGTGAACCTCTGTACTTCTTAGCCATTCTGTTTCTCTAAGATTCTTTTCTTCCTACACCCATTCATGTCATGGGTCTGATGACAATTGACCTTATTAAGTGTAAGAAGTTTTTCCAGGTGTTTTTAAACTACCACTTGCTTTTGCAGCCATTTGCTCTCCTAATTTTTTTTTAGATGTGTAGCTGCCATCAAATTCAGAATGAGCTAGTATTTTTCATGTAAGGTTTAAGTGTTTCATTTTTTAACATTTAGTATGTTTACTGTGTTGTTTTATTAATAAAATCTGAGTTTATGAGATTTAGTAATCATTACTTTAGGTTTTTATTTACATTATACACAGTGCCCCAGCTTTTTGTTAAATTGGGGTTGTAGGTTCACATTCTTTATCACACCTCTTAAAAAGATAATCACTTGTGGGGATTTATAGCAGAGACAGGTGGAATGAGGTGTGAATACTGCCAGTTAGGTGTTCTGAAAAAGCCAGGAGGATTATACCTTCATCTTTCAACTTCTTATGAAATGGAGACATTGGAGATGAAATTTGTTGACCCAGTCACTTCCTCTCTGGATGGTGACCAGCGCTGTGAAGTTTCCACTGATGCTTTTGCAGAAAAGCTTTAGCACTGTTGAGCCCTGATCTATTAAAACTCAGGACTGGAAGAAGAGGCACAAGTAAGCCCCATCTTCTCTCCTGGGAATTGGAAATGAGCTGGACACCGCACACAGCAGGAAAACTAGTCATGCAATCTATGGTGACAAATATTGACCATAAGATGTTCAGGTTTCTGAAGCAATTTGTGTTTCTGGAGAGGATGAGGCCTCCCGTCTTCCCTGTGCATCCCTCCTTTCCTCATCTCATTCACCTGTGGTTAGGGGCCCATCTGTTCTGAATTACAATCCTTATTCTAGATTTACGACTCAGTCTCGCTCTCAAGAGCCATTTCAGCTGGAATGATAATGAACTTAAGGACAATCTTGGAAAAATACTTTATTGTGGAAATTAAAATTTTCATGAGTAACTGACAAGTGGGACGAAGCAACTGCATTTATTTCCCAGTAGCAGAGTTCAAAGGAAGAAAATACTGGTTTTGACCTAAATTGCATACCAAAAATAAAAATTGGACAGCTAGATGTTTGACAGCAGCAAGTTTTCTACTTTGATATGCAACACTTCTATGATCTTATAAAGTCAGATGACGTTGGACTGGAGAGATGTTCAGTGGGGAACAGATTCATGCTGGATGTGATAAATGTCTCTTTTATGGAAATTTTACTGTAGTTTAAATGTGCACCTTTGTTTCCAAAATATATGAGACTTTAGTCAGTCACAGACAGGTTACAGCAGCAACTGCCTGGAATCAAATAGCTGTAAAACCTCAAACCCACACGCATGCCTGGCTTCTCAATTAGAGAAATATCAAACCTGGGCAGGGGTTCAAGCTCATTCCAAATGTTCTCAATCTCAGCTCATGAAAATACTTTTTTTCTTTTTTTTTAAAAGACGCAGTCATGTTTTTTTTCTTTTTGTCATGGAACACTAAAGAGGATGTGACCCTTTTAGGAATGCTGAAGTTGACTGGCTAGATGGAAACTGGAGAAAGACTTGGACAACGTTAAACCCACTAAGTCAACAATGAGCTGCCCTGATGTTCCATCAGCATGTCTGGGTGAAAAGATGGCACAAATGTCCCTAGCAGATCTCATTATTAAGATTATTCTTGTCCTGAAGTCTTTGCAGCATATGATTTAGTTTGGAGAAATCCACCCCCCACCCTCCACCCCCCATTGGTTTCATTTTTTCTTTAGATTTCTTGAAAATAGATTTAGCTAAATATCTTTAGAAAATGGAAGTGCCTCCTGATAAAGACAGAGCTTGAAGAAAAACAGTTATCCCTCCTTATTCCATTTTAAATAGGTCATTGCTATCTTAATTCTTTTTTCCTGCCATTTTCATTCATTTTATGATCTGTGTCCATCCACAGGTGCTAAATCTAACTCGGATCTACATAGCAAAGCACCAGAGGGACGTGGTACCACTGATAGAGAAGTATGCAGACGAGTGGCAGAAGACGGGAAACCCCATTTATCGGCCGATATGGTGGCTCGGTCCCAATGATCCCATGACTTTCACCATCGATGACCAGTTTCTCATTGGAGATGAGGTAACTCAGTGCTGCTTTGCTGAGAGAGGGTTGGGTTCCTTCTTTCAGCATCTGATGCTTTTGGCACCTGATGGTGAACGAAGACATCCCAGCTGCAAATAGATGTTTGTCAAGTCAAGTGTATAATCCCTGGCATGTGAATTTGTTTAAACTTTTGGGTATTTTCAGGTCCTGGTGGCACCAGTGGTGGAGAAGGGGGCAGTGCAGAGGGATATTTATCTACCTGACGGGGGCTTTCAGTGGCAGGACAGCCAGAATGCAAAAGTGTTTGATGGGGGGACGTTTCTGCAGGACTACCCGGTTCCTTTGGAGGAGGTGGCTGTTTTCTTACGGAGAAGCTGAATCTGATCCACTGAGTCACCTGACTTATCCTGTTACTGTTTTGAATCAAATTACTTTTTTAAAAAAAGAAAAAAAACTTTGTGGTTTTCGCAACTTGCACTTTTCCACTAAAGACCTCTGATTTCATCTCAAGGTCTGACCTGAGATATGTAGAAAGATTTTTTACTTGCACTTTACAGTTCAAAATTGTTTTTTTTTCTTCCTTTTTTAAAAAAATGTTAATCGGATTTACCTCTTGGCTGATTGTTTCTGGACTTTTTTTTTTGTATAGTTCTGCAGAAATTTGTGTGTTTACATACTGCCTTTCTACAGTCTTTAAAGTTTTACTTACCGTCAGCTCTCTTCAAAAGGCGGATCAAAGCAAGCCCTATTGCTGACTTAAAGAAATCTGAATTTCTCAAGAAGACCAAATGATCAAATGAAAAAAAAAACTAAGAAAGACATTTGAAAGGGCTTTTTTTTTTTTTTTTTTTTTTTTAGGGAAATGCTTACTGGGAGGAGATTAGGTCACAGAAAACTTCAAACAAGGACGATGCACCGTGGTACCATGTCTTGCTCACTTATTGGAAAGGCTTTTACTTGAACTTATCAGGCCGATGGGCTGATGTTTTATGAATGTACCTCAAATGATGGATGTTAACTGCTTTAAAAAGTCATATCACACAACACTATATGACCCCTTAACACATACTCTTTAAATAGTTTCATTTAGTTTGTCAGCCACTCTATTGGACATATCAGAAATGTCCGATAGTACTGTACGCCAGAGGAACTTGAGGCCAAGCCACTATTGTTGCAACTTAGGATATATTTAAATTTTGATCAGACTTTGTCTTCTTACTAATCTGCCACAGCAGGGACGTCTAAATGGGTGGTTCTTTTTATAAACTAATGTTGTGCTGACATTAGAGCCAAATGGAGTTCTAAAGAAAGCCTTGCAGATTTGCTGATGACAACACACAGCTTGAAAGAATATTTCAGAAAAAATGCTAACATTTAAGAAAATTATGTTTGTTCGGCTACTTCTTTTTTTTTTTTTAGCAAGTGATGTCATTTACACATTTGACATCAAATTATGATGCCACGAGAAGCGGAGTTTGGCCCAAGGTTAGCCTGGCCCAGAGCAGCAAAGTTTGACCACCAGTGTCATGACTGTGTGGCGTAGACACAAATGTAGACTCACAGGCATCGGATGATCAGGTATTTTTAAAACAATGGTTCATGCATGCCAAATGAGCCCACAAATAAAGTTTTAAAAAGACTTAATAATTACTGAAAAGTGCAGGTGTTGTGGTCAGTAAAGCAGACAGGAATGTAAACTAAACAGGATACACAAAAAAAGAAAAACAGTCATAAAGTTAAGACATGGCCAACATTAAAAAGATGCATCACAAAACAGAGCTATAAACTCTGCTGTGTTTTCAGTAGAAAAAACTTGGATGGAATAACGACATGTAGGTTCCTCTCCCATTTTAATGCTAAACTAATTATGACCTCTAATTTTGGCTCTTTTCAAATAGCTAACATGTGATAAAAATTTAAATGTTATATTGTTGCCTCCAAACCAAACATACTCTGATCTCAATGGGCCAATTCCACTGCTGCTCAGTATGTGGCTAAAGCAGCCACTCTTTAAGGCAAAACTCAAATCTGAACTAAACTGCAACATTTTGACTTTAACTTGCACCCAAAGTCACAACAAGCACAAATTCAGCGTATTTGGAGTTAAACTGTCTTGAAACCAGAAGTATACTATTATGTCGAGATATACCTTACAGTTACATTATTAATTGTTTTAACTCTAAACTTATTTTAAACCCAGTAAAAAAGTACAATTTATGTCCTGTCATGAGTAAGGGATATTTACTAAAAACTTATTAGCATTAATAAAGTGACTGAAAGGTAGCCAACATATTGATTTTCATCTTAGCCATCTAAACAAGAACTCACTCTGGTTTTCACTTGAATTATCATTATTTACTTTTGGTGACATTTTGAAGGGTACTTTAAGTGGCACGGACTGACAAGATATGAAATTGCATCCCAATAGCCTCTATAACAAAATATAATCAGTTTTATGATATTTGAATTTAATAGAAAGGCCAAAATTTCTAAGCAGAAACAACATAAATGTAATCATTTGGCTAAAATTAACCACCAAAGGCTTAAGAGTTACAAGTGATGTGTGTGCAAGCGTGCATGCATGTTTCCTCACAGTGTAATGACCTTGACAAATAAATAATGCACTCTAAATAAGCTTATGAATTTATCTGTTGGTCTTCAGTTTAGTACCAATACTCTGCTTAGGCCTTAATGAGGGTAAATATTGAACTAAAAATTAAATTAGTGTGAATTGTAAGATAGTTGGCTCGTTTTGTTAAAGAAATGACTTTATTCTTACCTGTATCAGATTTAACTAAACATACAGAAAAAGAGAAATTTAGAATTCTAACTGTTCATACTGGAATTCTGACTTCACTGGGCGTTCCAGTTGAAACCTCCAACTTGGAACTTGTAAATTCTGACTCTTGAGTGCAACTGGAACACATGTTACATGTTGTGATGTGACTTAGAAAATCTTTTTTACTAAAGCTTTTAAAGGAAAATACAAAAATGTTAAAGACTGAGTCTCTTCTCAAAAGTGTCTAAATATTTTCAAATCAAAAATATATTTCAAAAGAACCTTAATTTGAGACTACAAACTTTAGAAAAAAAGTTAAATCTTATATTTTTGATTTTTCATTAAGTTGTTGGATTAAACAGAAAAATTATAACTTGGGACTGCAGGTGGTAATCAGTCACTTTTTTCATATTATTTCTAGCCAAAATGTCAATGAGCGTATTAACCCAAATGTTCCAAAATATTTAAATGCAATTTTTAAAAAAAATGTGGGTAATGACTCTGTATGGGAGCGTAGACTATTTACCAGCCAGATTTACTTAACTAACATTTCTGAAAGCATACAGCAGAAGGAGCTTGTCAACCTACAAATATTTTGTTTGTTTCTTGTTCTTTAACAAAGTATTATTAGCCATTTGGCAATAATAGTTGCATCACCAGAGCAACTGGGCATCCACTAAACCCATCAAAACAATGAATTGACATACATTGAGTATGGAGCTGGTTCTGTGGCTGAATTGGGTTGGCTTGCCAGGGTCAGACCAGTTCTCAGGTTCAGTAGCCACCTGACAGGAATCATGTACACCCAACTAATCATTTTGAGCATCGACGCTCATGTCCATCCTTTTGTTTTGAAAACTGACTTAATGCGCTTATATACTCTTATCAGATGTATTCTGTGAAGGAAAACAGCCTTTATGCCATGATGCATCTATATGTTTAGGTTCTTGACAATGATTAATGTCTGTGCTTTCCATCATTGATTTATTCTTCACAAGACAGTCTAAACCAGCCAGAAGTAAAGATGAGGAGTCTCCTTTGTTATTGAACACAACTGCCGGATAAACGGATCTAATACGTTTACTTTATCAACTCAGACACTCAGGTCTAATAACGTTTATCAGATCACCAAATGTCTTAGTGCAACGCAGTATGTTGTGAACACACTGACGTCTTAATTTCTCATAGAGCAGAATGTACAAAGGACAAACTGTGATTTCCCACAACCCTTCATTTATGGAGCTTTGCTGGTTCCCATGATAATGCTTTTATGGAATTGCTTTGCTATGTTCACATATATGTTGCAGGAAAAGCTTGATGTGTTATTCCTTCCTTCTGTTGACTGAGATGAACACATGCCTTATTGATATGCCACTCTTAAATCCAAACAAAGACGAGTGTCTGGATTATTGCAGTATCAGCAATGAAAATATTACAATGACTGTGCCATTACAAGTGTTTTTATCTTCTGTAAATCAGAGAACGTAGAATAACAAAGTTGCAATAAAGTTTACATTTTCTTACTTAATTTCTTCAAGTCATTCAGTTCATGCTCATTTCATTGCACAAAGTAGCAGCGAGGCAGACACGAGACTTTGTGACAATACTCAAGTTGTAAGTGAATGCCTTAAGAATATCTTTGGAAAAACAGATAAATGAACTCATTTAATCAGTTTACAGTATGCACTGCTCTTTAAATCGTCTTAGAAATCTCCTGCTTTCTTCCTTCCTTTGTGGCATTTAAAGACTCCAGCATCAGCAGAGGCAGCATCTCAGCATGACATCACCCCCACTGTGTTTCAGGCAGGACATTCAAAGAGTCATCTTACCATAGACCAGTACATGTGAAAGACCTTTTTCTGTCAGTAGTGTTCTCATTGCTTTTTGTCTATGGCTTCAGTTTGGTTTATTGTGTAGTGATTGGAAAAATCTGAAACAACCTCTCCAGATCACTCCAGATCAGTCTGAAGCTCTATAGATGTCCTATGCAGTGGGTTTTTCCGGTCATGTGAACATGGAAATATTAAACACATGAGTATATTATTATTATTACTATCATGTAACTTATATAAATTCATCAAAGGGGAGCTATCAACTGGGTTCATGTAATCTGTGAATATTTCCTATTTTTCTACATTAAAGTCAAAGATGCTGATAATTCTTAATAAGACTGGCGATCATTCAGTTGTTGCACTGCTTTTATGTGTTTTCATCTTTGATATTGCAAATATTTTCTGTACCCATGTTGGTTTTCAGTTTAAAATACACATTAATACTTCCTGCCTTGCCACTAGGGAATTGTGGAACAGACTTCCAAATTTTCAACAACAAACAAAAACGTGCACAATATTATCAGAATAAAAAGTTGTTTTTTTATTAACTCGTGATGTTTGTTTCTGGTTGTTTGTTTGCACTCATATGCAAAAGTCAGTGTCTGCAAGTCTCTTATAATTACCACTGCGTCCTCTCTCTTCTCCCCATGCCAGAAAGTCTACGTCAATATATCAGTGAGCATGCAGACGACTGCTCTAATAACACTTAAACCAACTGAAAGATATTTATAGCCCTGGTGAACACACGGTGCAACGGTTCTCAGAGGAACTGCGTTCAGGCCATCCTTCGCTCAGCTTCTCTCCCTTACCCTCCTTTCCTGCTGCCACTTGGCTGAGCTCCACCTTGGGGCCCCAGTCGCTGCTTCTTTAGTGCAGTTAAACAGGTGCAACTGGCCACAACCATGCAGGGTCGCTCCACGCCAGCCGCCAAGCTCACCCTCTCTGTTTACAGCCTCGCCTTAATCACTGAGATTCATGTGACACTTTTTAAAATTTGGCCGCAGTTTCTCAGCCAGATAAAATTCACAAGGCATACGAGTGTGGCTCCATGTTTTGTGAGGTGCTGAAGTTACAGTGTGGGAGACTTGAGAGTACTCTCTTCCAAGGGGGACAGCAGAGGTTCAAGGTTTTGTGAAGAAACCTTAAAAAGTCTTCATTTAATGAATTTTAATTTTCTGTTAATATCCAGTGAGTGCAAAATTAATAAAGTACAGTAAATACAGTTTGTTTCTTCACATGTATGTTTAAAAAAAAATGACCAAGTTTGCTGACTGATGATCATTAATTCAAAACTTGCTCTATGTGTTCCATTTGAGTATTAATTCACACCACAGTAGTGCTGTTCCAGAAATCCTGTGGTTCAAAACTTCCTCCCTTTGACTAACATTTAAGAAGCAGGACACAGTGGTCCAATTATTTTCCCCCCTCGTGCATCAAATCACCATGAAACATTCAACCCAATTAGTTTGGGGCATAACAGAACCTTACGTAAGTTGTCCAGCAGAGCAGAAAAAAACAAATTGTCCTGCCAAAATCCAAATCAAGAATGACATAAATGATCTACATTTAGTAGCAGCAACTGAAATGAGGTTATTCTGTGCTGTTAATGTCTGTTGGAGGTTACCAGTGGATAAAAAAAAAAAAATCAATCAATAAAAATTGAGCCACGTCTCCTGCTGCATTAGTGTAAGCTTTATAAAACTGGAGAGGCCACACTGGCTCCCTTCTTTTCTTTGAGGGTGTTGTAGAGCAAGAGGCACATGAATTAAACTGGTGACAGGCAGAGGCCACAGATCTCTCCAAAGTCTACTTTTAGAAAGTGCAAGTCAAGGTTTTAGGTTTCAGTGTCTGCTCATGAACAAATGGGTTTTCCAGCTTACCAATTAGGTGTACAATCTATTCTTAAAGCTTGTTGTCTGCAGGCCAGCCATCAAAGCTACATGCATTTGTTATTGTTTCCCCTAATGCCTTGCATTTTGAACTGAAATAAAGTTGCTTTTTTCGCCTGTGCTCAAATAATATTTTAAACTTCCTTAATTCCCTGAAAGTCTGAACATGCTTGATGCTATTATAATATAGATCTAGTTTTGAAATGTATTCTTTTTCTCTTGCGGTCAAACTGCAGATTTCCAAAGTAAGTGAGGAGCAAGCAGCTCTCGGGAATGCTGTCGTGAAATGTTAGCCCTGTTTCGGAAGCCCAGGGGGATGAAGGATTGATATCAGGGGTGAAGAGTACCAAAGTGGAGGTACGTGTTTAGGGTCAGTGCAGACAGAGAGAGATGAGGTTCTAGCTAGAAGAAAAACAGTCACATGTAATCATTTGTTGTGTGCTCTCTCTGGAAATCTGTCACTTCACAATGCCTTTTAAAAGTCTTCCATTTAGTTTAAGTTAATAACTGAATAGACCCCCTAACAGCCCACGTGGAGGGACATATTAATACCGCAAGAGACGGAAATGGCTCCTTGGTGGTGTCCACTTGAGCTCAACCACCTGTCCTTATGGCGGGTTAATGCCCTCAGCCAGCTTCCCTTTGATTAAGGAAACACCAAGCCAAGGAAGGAAAGATCTAATTTTCACATCACACTAGTTTCAAGAGGTTTACAAATTGTCAGAACTAAGAAAAGCTGATAGGCAAAGGTGTGAGCGGGGGATGAGGGAGGATCAAGTGGGGATGAGGGAGGATCAAGCACCCAGAGTGAAATTCAAACAAGATAAACCAGAATTAAGATGCAACATGGACAACGTCTCTCTTCAAAGAAGATTCTTAATTTCACCAAATGGATGGTTGAAAATAAAAAAATTAGCATCACGTTATTGAAGCTTACAGGGAATTCCTGCAGCTCATTTTATTTGTCATATATTTGGAGCAAAACTATGACCCACCATGTTCATCAAATATATCAATGTGAATCACAGAACTTTTTTTCTCAGTATAAAAGATTTGTGTCTCTGTGTCTCTTTCTAACAGAAATGCCACTGAAAGGCCTCCTTTACAGTGCAAGCTTTTCTTCTGTGATTCTTAAATACAGATTTCATGCTTTGAAAAACCAGGACATCCGCACTGTTATTAGCAGCTAAGCCAAAGAATACCTTAATCTGAGCAAACAAATGCCTATTCTTAAAAAAAGTTGTTTTCTCATTTTTGCTCACACAGAACATGTCACAACATTAATAGTGTGAATTTTACATAATACAGTTTCTTCAAGCTATTACACATGGCCTTAAAGCATCACTTTTGTTTTTCTCAACATCTTAAGTTAGCAGCGGGGCAGCTGAAAAATAAAATCTGTCTCTGTGCATTTTCAGCTAAATGTGATAGATAAGCCTTGGAGGCTTCCAGTAAGTGACCAGCAGTACCTGAACAGTGAAAATTTGTTTGCTCAGACTGAGGTATTCTTTGATTTGAAAAACAAACAAACAAATACATCTTTTTAAAGTATATAATGGACCTTCTTGATAAACACATTTTTTCTGCGCTCAGAAAGTGCACTCAGGATTTAAACACAGATGCTATACCATACCCTCAATGTGCACAGGTTCCCTGTGACATCTGCTGAAGATGGTGAACATGAGATGAGAGTGGTTTTACATGCAACTGCTGACATAACCTCTGATGTGCAGTCTGGCCTTTTCTCCAGTTATACTGCATAGCACATACTATCGCCTATTTGAAGTAAAAGACTGCGATAGCAGAATTCCAGTGCTGAATTAAGCTGGAACTCTCATCCATTGCTCTATTCCTTCAATCACTTTCCAGTTTCTGTCCAACCTCTATTTTTCTGTGTTTTGCACGATGGTGTGGGGCTTTTGTTACTTTCAGTTCCCTGTGTATATTGCGTGCTTTGAACAGAAAGTATCACATAAAGGCATGTTTTAGCCAAGTAATCATTGGGGAAATGATTGCAGCAATCAGATGTTCCATTCCCTGAATACGACTGAAGTGGCTTCAGAGAGAAGCACAACAGTAGATCTTGTTACAAGCACAACCACTCACTTAAGTTGACAAACCTTTCCACCTTCATGTCTGGATCTTCAATTTACCACTTCCTTTTATTTCTCTCTAGGACATTCAATACCGACAACTTGTCCTCTGACCGCAAGTCAGAGGGGCGAAGTTTCCATGCGGCCTCAATGACAGATCCTGGCGGGACAATCCTACAGCAGACTGGATTGTTTCCGTCAATCCACCTCTGTAGTGAGAGCTACTTCTTTTACTCGAGCTTTCACACAAACACTTTCCACTGCTGCCCCAGATGTGAACCTTGTTCTCTCTCCCTCTATCTGCCTTCCTCTCAATCGCAAACATGGATATATTGGAAAAGAACAAAACAAACAAACAAAAAAATAAACAAACAAATAAACACAAAACAGGTGTGAACTAAGTGTTTAAGTGTTACTGTAATTAAGTTATGTAAAAGTCTGATTTTTAAGTGTCTTGTGATTATTTGCTGCTGGAACAAAAATCAATCTTTTATCTCCAATTAAGATTCGGCGTCATTTGTTGCACAGACCGTCAGTTGAAAGTGTTGGAGGTTGTGTTCATGAATGCACTTCGGATCTGTTTGTATTTCATTACTGTGGCTAAAAATGCCAGGCAGTCAAGTGGCAGACTCTTTCACCAGAATATGACCTCTGCAAAACCATTCCGTGCAAAACATATATTTATTTTCACCACCAAAAAGAAATGAGATCACTGGGAGCTCATGTATCATAAGCTTTCAAGCAGTTATTCAAAAAGCATGTCAATTTAATGAATCATATTTGCACTCATATGAAAACTGCTAAAATCAAACAACATAGTTAACTTTCATTGTCCACAAATGAGCCTGACTGTCTGCATTAACAAACAGGAGTGAATTGCATCTATAAATGGCAGAGTTGGATAACAGTGTGAGACCAAACCTTTGGCTGAAGGTTGCACCGTTTCATGTTGCGGGCTCCTTGTGCTCCCCCTTGGCGCTAGCTGGTGCTTTGCTAAACATTGGCACCAAGACTGAGGTAATGGATGCTGCTACTGCACCGACTGCAAGCCAAGAGAGAGTTAAGAGTTGTAAATTTTACACGCATAACAAACGAAGCCACGCAAATGACTTTCTGGAAAATGTCAATATAAAATCTGTTATATGGGACATACAGGGGACTGTTTTTCCATTATTATTTCTTTATCAAATGCCACATTTGTATTTCATTCCAAAAATGATGTTTGCTCTTGGAAAGTCTAGCACTAAACTCAGAATGAGAAGTGAAAGTTGCTCCCAATGAAAAAAAAAAAAAAAATTCAGAGAGAAGATAGGATCATAAGAGGTGATTCAAAAGTCAGTTGGGGTGGAGCGTTATAGGGAAATAGAGTAACTTTAGTTAAGTCCCATTAAAAAAAATACAAAAACCAACCAACCAAACAAAAAAACCAAACACAAAGAAGAAAGTCAATTCCTTAGTTATGTCCATGGAATACAGAGTCCAGGAGTCTTTTTATTACAAAGGAATTCCACACAAAATGTACAAAAATTAACATGTCAGGTAATGTTCTGTCCACTTGCCTCTTTGCATTTGAGTCATGTTGGAAAAAGAGGAATGTTGTTAGTTAAGCATTCATTGGATGCAAAATATGTATCTATCTCACTTGCAGACCAGGAATGGTGTTTGTGTGCTTTTTCTTTAAAGGTTACAGCAATGTAAAATGTAAACATCACATAATAATAATAATAATAATGATAATAATAATAATAATAATAATAATAATAATAATAATAATAATAATGATAATGGTAGTAATAATAATAATAATAATAATAATAATAATTCTCAATATAGGTGCCTTTAAACAGACTTGGACTGCAGTTTGTATTTATTTAATTACTTTCTGATTTGTTTATTTAATCATATTTAAGCCATCAGCATAATTTGTAGTTTAAATTATACTCATGCCAATATTTTGTGATACTCTCTATAACACATCTAAACTACACTTATACATATTCACATGCAGTAGGGAATTAAATTATTTAAAAAGAAATACAATA